>PDGT01000128.1:98226-120254 GCA_003671415.1 Megathymus violae
AGCGTTGCTCTAATCGTCTACATCGACGAAAGACTGTAACTGCCGTGTGTGTTGAGCAATTAATAAAAAAATATATATTATGTAACGAATTATTTTTCGTTACATTACCCCCGGTCCTTAGCAAGGATTTTAATTTAAAATTGAAATCCGCAATCCCGAAATATCACTCTCTACAATTACCTTTCAAACAATATCCATTCATACTTCACTATCACACAATCTTTCATCCTCAACATCTAAAATTAATCTAAAATTAATCTAAAATTAAAAAAACATATAAAATTATGCGGCGTATTCTAAAAACTAAAGTCGTTGGCCATAAATGTTACCATAGGACTTCTTGCAGAAAATGTAAAATAATGTGGAAAAAATTGACGAAAGAGGAGGAATAATTAAATTTTATGAAATAAAATTAAATTTAAGAAAACTAACTTTTGCCAAATATTTTGAGATCTTTAATGTGCCAGGTGCCTATGTTTTTGGCTGACGTATCTTCTAGTATATAAACAAGTGGCGAACGTTTTTCAATAACCTTACATTTAATATATTTAGGAGCCAGCTTTTTACTAAAAAATTTGTCCTTGTCACTTAGAACATAAGCACGTTTATAAACTATGTCTCCTACATTATATTCGAAAGGTTTCCGTCTTAAATTATATTTTGCAGTGTCTTTAACGTGTGCATGACATAATGATTTTTGGTCAAACAAGTCTTTTAATACACCCAGATTTTCCGCATAAATATCGCGAGGCATAAACAAAATTTCATCACCCAAGTCGGTGTCCGTGTAATGGGATCCACACAGTACTATTTCTCGACCAAATACTAAAAACGATGGTGTAAAGCCGGTGGCCTCGTTCACGGAGTTATTAATCGCGAATTGTACACTAGGTATGAACAAATCCCATGAACGGTGATCGCTATCCACAAATGTAGAAATACAAGTTATAATTGTTTTATTATACCGCTCCACAGTATTAACCTGTGAGGTATATTTTGGTGTGAAATATACATTAGGGATGCGATATTTTTTGAAAAGTTCATTAGCATGACTACTAATGAACTGAGGGCCGTTATCGAGAAGAATTTTCTGAGGGACACCATGAACTAAGAAAATTTGTTCCTCTAAAATTTTAACAATTATTTGTGAAGTTGCCTTCTTTATTGGAAAAATGTGACAAAATTTGAAAAAACAACAAGTGATTACTAAAATATAACTATTTTGTTTTCTGGTTACTGGCAAAGGGCCCATAAGGTCAACAGAGATCATTTGGTATGGTCGGGAACATTGCTTGGGCCGACCCATTTCGCCGAGTGTAGCATGGTTTTGGGCTTTGTACTGGAGACAAGTGGAACATGAACCTACGTATTTAGCTATATCTCAGTACATGGCTGGCCAGAAGTATCTAAGGGCGATACGCTTATATGTTTTAAAAATACCAAAATGACCAGCTATAGGCTCGTTATGATTTTCTGCGATGACAGATTCTCTAAGTTCAGAAGGAACTACTTCCTTCCAGGAAAATTCATTCGTAAGACAACATTTATTTTTGGAAAAACGGAAAACAGTATCATTTTTAATTTGGAAAATTAGAAGGTTTAACTAAACAGTTATTATAAATATTTTTGTACCAATCATCACTAGTAGTTGCGAATGACTTGAAAGTAAATACTGAAGCAACTGGTATAGCTCTAGATAACGCGTCTGAAATGACGTTGTCTGCACCACGACGGTGTTTGATCTCAAAATTAAATGAAGATAATCGTACACCCCAACGTGCGAGTCTACCAGTAGGGTTATTTAAAGAAAGAAACCACTTTAGGGCACTGTGGTTAGTATAAACAGTAAAAGTTTTACCATTTTCTACATAGCAACGCCAATGTTCAAGGGCAACAAGAACAGCCAGAGTTTCTCGTTCCGTAATGCTGTAGTTCCTTTCAGCAGCCGTCAACGATCTACTCATATAGGCAACAGGACGTTCTTTGCCGTCAACAGCTTGGGTCAGCATTGCACCTATTCCGTAGTTGCTCGCATCTATATGCACATCATATGGTAGGTCATAATTCGGACACGAGAGCACCGGAGCAGAAACCAAACATTCCTTAAATTTTTTGAAGGCCATATCTGCTTCGTCTGACCATTGGAAAGGTGGAGTGTTTATCTTAGTCGAAGTCAGCTTGTTGAGAGGTCCTGCAATTGTACTAAAATTTGGAACGAAACGACGGTACCAAGTCGCAGTTCCCAAGAAACGTTTTAGTTCTTTCCGATTGGAAGGCGTTGCGTAGTTTAAAATAGCATTCACCTTATCGGGGTCGATTCGCAATCCATTCGCATCAACTACATAACCTAAATATTTAAGCTGACTTCGGAAGAACTCACACTTTTCCAAATTGATGGTTAGGTTGGCCTTGTGTAATTTGTCCAAAACGCGAAGCAGAAGCGATACATGTTCGTCGAAGCTGCTACTGACGATAATAATAATAAAAATATATATTATGTAACGAATTATATTTCGTTACAAAACTTGTCAATTTAACACCATTTCCCGGTTCATACAAAACAGCATCAGATACTACGCACAACACAGAATCTCAACGTAGTTTGTAACCGTACTACGGTATAAGTTCTGTGAAGCAAAGCGAGTGCGGAGCAGCGTTAGGTATAATTGGGCGACGATTGGCGATCCAAGGTCACTGCAGAGTTAGCTTCGCAGTAGTGTCTGTGTAAAGGCAACTATCTATTCTGTAGTAACTTTTCAATCGAGGAGATGTGTTTTATATTCCTAACAAACATGTAACATGATACTGACGTGTTCGACCTTATTATACTATGCATCGAGAACTATCATGCACCTTTTTAATTCAAATTCAAAATCATTTAATCATGTTCATTCAAAATCATTCAGTAAATACACTTATGCACCTTATTTTTTTGCTTCTACTACCGTTTCGAAAAGGTGCTTTATCATCGAGGAGAAGAAACGGCGAAAAAAACTCCTCAGTACATCTTTTAAAACAGCACATGGCAATTACAAAAGATTAAACCTGTGCGGAACTGGTAATGAAAATAGAACAGGCATTAAGATATACTGCGTTATATTGAAGTGGAAGTTTTCTTACCAAATATATTTCATCTTCGTTTCTTTTCATCGCCCAATTGAAACTCTGACGAGTCCGCACGTCGCACGTGCGGGGACCGATCGGATGGATTGCGGTATTTCCGGTTCCCGTTAATACGGCAATTCATTTGCTTATTTGTTATAATTCTAAGGGCTATTTGCCCTTATTCTAAGGGCAAATACCACTTACACTAATTAAAACCACCTTAAGAGACCCTTACACACAAAAAAATATCATTTGTATGGTTTTTGCCGACACATCAAAATATCCTATTTGAGATTTTTACACTTCGCACGACAAAATTCTTGAAAGCCTGTTTTATTGTTCACCTTTGTTTAACCATTTTTTTCCAATTCAAGCAGACGATATTTCTTCGACTAGTGCGGGAAGCGCGTGTCATCTGTTTGTAATAAAAAACCTACAAAATCCGTCGGCGGTTTCAGTTTTGTTGTAAGTTAGACTTTTTGCAGGAGCTTTGCGCCGGTGGAATTGAATTCGTACTGTCATGATGTCTAACAAAAAGTCCGACTATTGCATGTGATAGGCGATAGACTTTACAAACATATATCCATAAGTTTATTCATTTTGATTTGTGATCATGTCAAAACCGTATAAAAGTATTCCGAGCTCATAACAACAACTGAAAAACTGAACTGAAGTCGCCTAGGTTAATGTCGGATGACTAACATACCATGACTTGCCGAACGACTTGAGGTGGTACCCTTACATCCATATTCTGAATACAGTCCTATAGACTGTCCTGCTGCATCAGCAGTTCATACCAGTATTAAACCTCACCCTGTCAACTAACAGTCGGTCTACATTCGGTGTTCATAGGGAACGGTCGCCTAAGGATTTCTCGTGATTCGTAAATAAAAAAACGGGTCTTAAAATATATTTTTTTAATCCGTATCCAAATATCCGTACAACAGTACGTACGAGTGGGGGTGAATATCGTATGTATCGCTAGCAATCATACCAATTATCTCATGACACATTCGGCCGAGTGTAACTCCTGTTCTAGAAATTTAATCAACTTCTTCGATGCCATTCATACATAGCTTCAGGTTGACGTAAACGTTTGAACTGTGGGATTGGACGTCTTAACCCCAAAGTAATCAGTAGACAAGTATCTATGTATATTAACTGGAAAGGCGATCGCGGATTTTATGTAAACCTACCCGTAAAAAATTATATACCTAAAAAATTGTATACCTACCCATAAGAGGTGACAAGCAAAGGTGTCACATTCAGATGATGACGTGGGGGCCACGGGCCACGTTTCGAAAAACTTTCAGTGAAGCCGAGTATTGAACCTAGAAGTTCCGAGCGATGTACGTTACTTCACCAATTACGGTAACGTAAACTCATACTACATAAAAAAGCCACGGTGATTTGTCTCGTACATTGTCCATAAGAAATGCGGATACGTTCTCACATGACGCGCTGCAACTTTCTCGCATGTTTCGAAACTACTGGCACCGCACCGCCGGCGGCGCCCGCACCGCCCTGGAATAGGACTAGTAACGTTGTTCTGAGATTAGACCGGTCCGATAACTTCAGCATTATAAATATTTCGAAATTATTTTCGAAAAGGCTTTTATTGTGAAATTTCATGCAAGTTGTTACATTTCAAAAGCCTTCGTTAATTTTAAACTTCCTTAACCGCAAAGTTTCACATACCCTTTCTATGGCGAGTCTAGTGGAATACCTTTCCGGCCTCTGATCTTCCCAAATGGAGCTCTTCAAAGGAATGATAAATGAGATTTTCTAAACTAGCGCGCCTTTTTAGCTTCATCGTTCATAATTGAATAGAAATATGGTCCCTTTCTGGTTACAATGTAATAAATTTGACACTACAACCGGTTCGAACTAGTTCAGGGCGGATGACGTGCAGGTCTCCTCCACATGTAAGCCGCTATGAAATGAAATGAAATGAAATAATATTTTAATGGAAGTCGGTTTTTACAAACACTTTTCGAACGTCAAACTACGCCATCGCTTCAACTTGATTTCTTCTTTCTTTTTGATTTTCTTGATTAGTCCCGGAAGAAGAGGTTGCAACAAACTCCCGAGGAGTTTTTTCCCACTCACAGTTGCAGAACGCACTTAAGTGGCTTAATATTAAACTCATGTCAAAGTAGTCTTATCCTGAAAGTAATCATCAACTTTGTAATAACCTTTTCACATAAGAATGCCTTTGACGTGAGTATATTGACTTTCACGGTTTTCTTCACGTAATCACGTTATATTTTAGGAGTAACCGTGGTGCTTTTACAGGTTACTATCTCCAAATATAAGTGAAGCAACATGTGTTGTTTTCTTTGTTAATTTGTACGACGCTGGCGACGTTAGTGATCGTAAAAAAGACGTATCTTGTTTAATCCAGTGCATCCCCGTCTGGACACTTCGTAATATTGGTACAGTCGCGGTACACGTTCTGGCAGCAGCCGCGCTGAACGGTAGCATCATGTACGTATCGTGTCACGGAGTCTATTTCACAAATAATTAGATACGAGTACCATGATTTAAAAAATATTACAAATTATCGTGAACTCGTATGTCGCCTTATTTTAAACCTAGTGGTGTGACATCGTATCTAACACTTTCACCGACACACGATACATAAGCGAGGAGCCACATTAGTCGCTAATGGACAAATGGTCCGCGGTGTCCACAGAACAAAAGCTTTATGGTCCGATGTCTCAGCGATACTCACACCCACTTGTTCACTGATTTACTAGCAATGGGTGGTGCAGATATTTATATGCTTTTGCAATTAAATTTATAGTTACATAAAACAACATTTTAACAACTACTTGGCTCATTGATGCTGCAGAGACGGTGTTAATGACACCCTCGAATGAAGCCGGCCTACGGGGTCCGCCACTCATCGTTATTATGTATAAAATTGTATCTCAAGTGAATGAATGTAGTTATATCGAGTCATGTGCAACGTGTGGAAATTGCCGAGATTTACTGAAGCCGTTTTTAAATGCATTAAACGCGCGGAGCGGTGCGGCGCCGGAGGGGACGGAATACGATATGAATTCAATTCAATCAGTACCGTTCCGTTTTAGTGTCGGTGGACGGAATAGTTCAGATATATGACAAGATTCATACATTTTTCTTTACTTTCTCGTAATAAAAAATCCCGTACTAAAAATTTACTTGATTGTTAAGTTTATGTATGTGGCGTGTGTGTGTGTGTGTCTTCTAAAAATTATAACGGTGTCAGTATATCGAGAACAAAGTAAGTGTGCGTAACAAATTGATGGACCAAGGACAAACGAGAGAGTTTTGATGACACAGCGGAGTGAAGGAGGTTGTCAGTGTTTTCTGATAAACACGTGTCACAGGAGCGTTCATTACTTCCAAAACTCCGTATCCAGTGTTCTTGATCTTTTTGAAAATCGATAAAAATTCTGCCACATTTCAAGATTAAACGATTGGGGTCTCTTCGTTAGCTAATACTTATGTCAGCATTGGGGGTTCGGAACTGAAGTGTATTGAAACGATTGCACGAATTAAAATTTTTCAAAGGAAATCTTTTTATCGGCATTTTTTTGTTTTCACTGTACCTCGCCGTGATTAAATACTCGTTTGAGTACCGAGTTTCAATTAACGTTGGCCGAAAAAGAACATTTTCGACGATAATTTTTTTTTCAATAGTAATACATTTAATTAAGTACTCCTAGTAGATTTCATTAAGTGCAATATAAACACATCACGGATCCATCATTTAGTTACATTTTTCTGCCTTCCTACACCGTTACCGCTACCGCACCGCAAACTGCCTATTTCCGCTTAAGTCAGTGTTTTTAAAATGGATTTGACTTTTTCACCGAGAGCCCCACCGTTGCCTGCATAAGACGTTAAAGAGGGTTTTAATTAAGAAAACAAAACAAAAAGTATAATTAAAATTTACTTAAGCCAGTGTATTTTCGAGCTCTAAACACCGCTTTGGCGCCTTCCCTGAAATTAAGTGGCCAGTTAGATGGAAGAATCAAGATTAATTGCAAACGGGTCATGGTTCAGTACCAAACAATTTAGTTGTAGTATATAAATGCCAAGATGACTAAAAATTTGTTGATTAATGTCCATATTGCATTTATTCAGTATTAACATTTCAAAGTTGATATATCAAATGGCGCGAAAGTTTAACTTGCTGTGTTCGAACTTTACCGAATTTAATACTTTAACTTTAAAAATTTAAATACTTTAAAAATTTTCTATAACGTGGTAGAAGATAATTATCGGGAGAAATTATGTCCTGTGTGCAGATTGTTGTTACACATCTGAGTGCTATTATATGTGAAGCAGTCGGCACACCGACACAGAATATCAATAAAGTTAATATTAAAATAATTATTAGCGGAACGACTCTCAAAGTTTTGAATATATGCGAAATGCCTTGTAATAAATAACTATGCAGACTCATATCCGGGGCCTGCTAAAAGCCTAAACTCAAAGTTGCCGCTCACAGAATTTTAATATTCATCGAGATTAAATGCCACCCACCACATTACATCCTTATACGTTTTCCCCGCCTACGTCTACGTCTCTCACACACATGATTGATATCGGATGACTTGTGCAACGATGGTGTTTCGTTAGTCTCAACCCCTAGGTCTCAACGATGCTTCAGAAGCCGAGGAAAAGCCGACGGACCAGTTAACATCGCCCTAAACCCAACCCAACTAGAGGCTTTTACAATGTTGAGGTTAAAAACCAAATCTTCTGCATTCTTGCTTGCTAGCTTGCTTTAGAAGATTACCAGCAGAACTTAAAAGTTGTCCATGCTTTACACACAGGTTTTTATCTAGGGTTGTTTAAGGCGTAAAAGGGACCTTCCATTATTCAGCTCACGCCAACCCGCCCTTCTCGTAGTGCATACTGCTGAACAATACACGAGGCTATGGATATGGTCTTCCCCTGGCTGTCACCCTCTTTCTGGAATCAACCGTGAAATATTCTTACGTGTTGTGGTAACAGTGTCGAAGTGCCAGAATTAAACTTCTTCTATTGTTTTCGTGTTAGCTGTCACTTGGCGTTTTTCCTGCAGCTTTATTCTTATCACGAAAAGTCGAAATGCGGTTTCTGAGGCCTGCTTAAAATAAATTTGTCGTCCCCCTCTGTTGTTTCTCCTCTGTTACAGTGTCCTTTACGTGTTGTATGCTCTCCACTCTGCCGGTATCGTATAACATTGCGGAAAATCACAGACTTGGGCACTCGTAACATTTGAGCAACTTCATTCTAAGTGTAACCATTTTCTGTAATTGAAATTTGTTACAGATTTAGAAACGTAAGCATTATTGAGATCCGTCATTATCGCTCAAACTTATAACAAAATTTTTTGTCAAAAAAAACCCAAATATAAATTTAAATTTCTCAAAAACAACAGAAATCCGCAAAATTTCATACACGACACATCAAAGAAATTAACAGCTAGGCAAAAAAGAAATGAAAGTCGTAAGTATTCAAAATCTTTTTTTTTATTATAAAATATTCGTTATATATGGCCAGTACGAAATTAAAAAATACTTTATGTTGCGTTATCATTTCTTGTGTTCCTCTAAATAAGTCCATCATTGTATTTTAATATACAGTTTTGTGAGTGCAGACAATACAAAAAATATCACGAGCTAGAACGAGATGTTGGCATTCATGCAAGTAACTTTGTAACCAATCAATAGCAGCCAGAGATATGTTAATAGTATGTAAGATTCCTAACAGAAAATGGAAATCAACACAATTGAATGCATTGTTCAAGTCTAACAATGTCAACTCTGTGTTATCCATACTAAATGTTACGTCATCGGTAACTATGAGTAATGCTGTTGCTATGCTGTAACAACAACGGAAACTGGACTGAAAGATACTGAGAATATTAACTTACAGATATAACTCAGTTATTGTCGGACAAGGCGCTCAAGTATTTTCGACAAAAAGGGCGGGACCGCAATAGAATTTAGGTTTTTTAAGTAATGGAACAATCTTTTCAGCTTGAGAAATTAAAATGGATTTAATTATAATTAGGACAATATGAAGGATCAGGCGGGTCATATCATTATCACTAACACAGTTCTTACCGATTGCATTGTACTGGGCCGACGTTACACTACTGTTGACTTCACGATCTGAAAAGAAAAACCAAAATTATTAGGAGTGGACACCACAATAAGACCTTTTATAGTTCCTGTTTTTTACATGAATTAATGCTACAAGAAAAATGTGGATCAATATTAAGATCTGTGGAAGAACACGTTGACAAAGAGTTATTATTACCTAATTTTGTAACTATTGACTTAACCTGAAGGGTTTTTTTTATTATTTGGTTGTCTTGAGAGCCAGTACTTTTTCACTTACTTCTCATTTCTCGGTCGATGACGCATCAGTGATACCTTTGGTCTTGCTGATGTCCATGGGCAACGGTGACCACTTACCCTCAGATGGCTCGTTTAGTCGTTTATTGTATATCGTTATATTAAAGTTGTATAGATTCCTGAATATATGTAGAGTCGTAATGAAATGTGTATAATCCATAGTAAAGTCGAAATACTATAAAATAAAGTGAATATCATTAGGATGAGCTAATTTATATATTATACGACTGAATTATATTCAAGACAAGTAAATGTTAAGGATCTCTGGATGTATATATAATGCTTCAAAACTATTGGATTTCGGCCCTCAACGTGCGACGGGTATAGCGTGATAACCTGTAGCGAACTGGCAATATACGTAGATACATTAAACACGTAATAAAATTAAAGGCTCACACGTCTCTGACAATCTGGCGAGCACGCCTGTAACTACCTACTTTACGCAAATTTAATATTACAAGGCGCTCATGCAAATGATGGACAAGACACCCGTTATCTTCGAAGTAAATATTCAAAGTAAAAAAAAAACAATTTTTTGGTAATTTATTGTCACTGAATCATAAACTAAATACATTATATTTCTAAGATTCCATTGCATCACTTTTTTTAAATTACAGGATTTGTAAGTGTGCATCGGTGGTAGAAACATCACATCAGATCAATAAATTTTAATATTATTCACCTAATAAGTTGTTATTTTTTTACGTTTGTTTAACACTGAAATAAAGTTAAAAAGAAAAATAAACCGAATTCTCGTTTAACGCTACTCTGTAACACTCGTTAGTTAACCTTGTGGAAAAAACATTTAACGTGAGCACTGCAGAGACATTTACTACGCACACGACGTATTTACGGGCGAGCCCACCTCGCGCGTCAGGTGTCCGTCGGCGGCACTCATTAGCGGGCTTCGTCTTCATTGCGCAGCCGAGCCGGTGTCAAATCACGTCGATTCAGATATAATAACTATCAACAACAATATTAATAAATTCGGTTCTGTCTTAAGTTCCATTGACCTGGCCGGTTACAGACATCATGTGTGAATTGCTTCAAATCCGTTGCCAACGACGTTCACCGGGCCGAGCCGCTCTCTAGTAAGGCCCGATGCAATGGGAAAGCGAAGCGCGGTGTTTGTTTACGTGATGCTGCGCAAATAACGTTCTCGTCACGAAATAACTTGTGTATTGTTTACTGAGCGTTAGAGAAGGCCAAGCGTCAAAATTCACGTATCCACGGGCGCTTTGATATACATTACACTAATAAACGTTTACCGCGGCCGTAAGAATTTTTTCTAATAAATATCTTTCTGCGTTTTATAGACGAATTAAACAGTAAATAGTGTTCACGGTTATGATTTTGTATGATCTTAATAACCTCCATATATCGCGCACCTTAAAGATATCGTGCGATAGTGGATCATCTCTTTCAAAATGACTAGGGACAGTAATTATACCGGAGCTCTCCTCTTACTTAAGGACACCTTAAGCGTAATCTATGGCGCTGCTCGGAGGTCAAATAGATTGGTGGGTGTCATCTTTCGATCGCTGTTGTGAACTATGAACGTTTCTTGTCTCTAAGAGATTTCAGAATTATTACCGTTCCTTTTTCGGAAATGAAAACTGCCTCTGGCCCAGGCGAGCTATATTCTTTCTAGAGTTGAAAGATCGTGACCGGCTAAGATCTTTCAGCACTATTATGTCGTGGCAAATTCCGTGCAAACGACATGGTTTTAAATACTGCCGTAGGCATATTTGCCCCAGCCTCTGGCTTTCGTGGAGGACGCGCCGCAATTATCGCGTTTTGACTGTTCTCACCGTCTTTTGTTTTATTTTACACCATAAAACATTGCAAAATTTCCTTACTTAACACATCGCAATCAACGCCCATAGGCTCTTCTGGTATTACAGTACATTTTATTACACGGAAAATATTCATATAATTACAAACAGTTACAAAAAGTAATTTAATGCCTAACTTTAAAAACTTAATGGTTTGTTATGCATTAATTAGTTCATAAAAAAATATTGACAACATTCTGATTTTGAATCTGTTTAAAATCATATGTTTCTTAAAATGTGTGGACATCAGAACTACTGAAATGTGTAGCAACATGCCACTTGTAAAGCTGCTCGCGCCGGCCGGTGGTTGGTTGGAGAGATCAACCAGTGTGACTGGACCGACACCAGCGGGAGATTGTGTTCACGAACGTAACGAGCAGAATATTGAAATCTCAACAATTGTTCTGTACACGTGGACAGTACATCACAGAACGGCATCAATAAACACATGTTTATATTTATCGGGAACCTTCGTTCGTTCGTTCGTTACGCTGACAAATGTAAGCTATAGGTACGTACGAATACAGAAATTGCTTTTATGAATCTGGTAAGATACCCCCTGTACGATATTATAAAAGCGAAAGTGTGTTTCTGGGTTTGTTCTTCTTTAACAATAAATTTAATACGAGCTACAAGTGGTAGTCCACGTCAGTGTACGCTCTGTTCGGAATCCAGTTACAAGTTCGACTTCTATTTCGTGTTTCAGTGAACTGAAAAAAGCAGTAGTATTTTAGGAATGTCATTAATTCAGGAACGAGGAACGCTCTGTCACCGGAGCCGAGCGTTGTTTGCGTTGCGGGCGTTTGTTGGAGTGACTTCCTCTGTCGAAATAATTTTCACGAGGTTTCAACACACCGGAAGTGACGCACATACCTAGAGAGATACATTGAAATGATTGTTACATTGTACAGCGGTCTGTCACAAGTAGGTAGTGTTTCCTGACGACCCAGCGACAATGAAGGGAACTCTGACGAAGGGGTTACTGCCACGGTGCCTGAAGTTGCAAAGCCCCTGAAAAGTTAACAAAAGTAATAACTATCCACCAGATAACAATTACTAATAGAGTTTGTTTAACGTATCCCTGAGGTGCTCATGAGATATTATGATATGACTAACAGTCACCCATCCAACGTGCGACAGGGCCACGTGTTGCTTAATATTCAATTACTTAGGATCGACGGTAGTCACTGGGGAGCGGCGCTTCATTAGATATGCTGCTTTTAATCTAAATAATATGAATTAAAATGAAGCAAAAAACGTATCATAAACTTATCTCATTCCTGTGTAAAATTTTGTCATCACTCACTTACCGGCGCAATTTCATTTGCAGATACCGAGCATAATATATGTATATATAATAATCATAATATAATCGAGCATAATATAATCTGGTGAAAAATTGTGTTCTCCACATAAAAATGTAAAAATGGCTTCTTAAAATTTACGGTGCGACGCGCCGCAGCAGGTCGCGACGTATCTCCGTTACGACGCACTAACACTCACATCCCAACACTTTATCTCAAGATTATTGGTTTATACTCACGCAGTGATATTGCGTCGAGTTCACGCAATAATACTGCTCATATTGTGCCGCTACACCGAGTCTTCGACGACCTGCTCCTACTACCTTATAGAAGTCACATCCGACCATCAGTGAATCATCTCGTGTTGTCCGTCATTGTATCTGCTGGTTCCCTTGCACTTTAAATATGAAAAGAGAGCATAGACCTGCCAAATAGCAACATAAACAAAAATGATTTGAATTGTGCTACTTAGAAAACAAAGTTCCGTGTGCGCAGGTAGTGTGGTGGTTCTTTTATTACAATATAATTTTACTTCCATACCGTTGTAACGGTTACTAATGTTTAGCTGAAAATACTATAAATTAAGTTTTCTTACTTCACGATACCAAACCTGAAATTTACATATGTTACTCAACTTACTATTTTACAATTAACGGTCTGACAGTCTACCGCCCGGCCCGCCCGTAGTGGCGATGCCAGAGCTACGGCAAGTTTGCTGTCAGTCGAGTATTACCGAAGCGTGATAATGTCACTGAGGGGATTCTATAACTTTATTGTCAATGTAATAGAAGATTGGTTGGTTATTCCTGCCGACATATTCTTCTTAATTATTATTTTAGAACTTTTCGATTGTAAACTATCAAATAATTCTAATTTTTAAATTTGATTCGATATAGAGTAGATAAATTAGACAACATATTAATTTTATGTCACTAGTTGATAAATGAGCACACGAGCCACCTGATGGTATGTAGTCACCGTCGCCCATAGATTTCAGTAACACCAAATGCATCATCGTTGTCGACCGAAAAATAAGCGAGGGACCCGAGTTAAACTGGCTCTCTTTACCCATAATGCTGCAAGAATAAACCCGTTACAAATTCACCATTGACACTCGTCGCGACCCTTGACATTATTGTCGCCTTAAACGAACATTGACTGCGACATTTTTGCTGATGATTATGCTGTTTTCAGTACATCTTGATTCTTGCTAAACTTGGCAGATTTGATGATATGCAGATATGTCAAATATGATTGACGATTTATTACTACTGGTGGTCCGTCGTTGAAAACTCGTGTTCAGTGGCTCAGACTACTTAAGATACTTACTTCTCCTCTCTTACAGCAACAACAGCATCCAATTGGAAGTTTGCGCTCCAGTTCACCGGCGCCGGCGCCAACGCATCGTTTGTCATTTTGATTCACCCGACCAATCCAGAGACACACTGCGAGACACAGATTTGATCACTGCGCTATTGGGATTATAACGTTTATGATATCGTTTATTAGTATTACACTGAATACTTTACGAGATATTTGACGGGTGTGGAAACTGCGAGCGGCTCATCGTATAATGGTTTAATGTGTTTATCGATTCATTTAAAGCGTTCTCCGCGGCCGGCGGTGTTGCTGTTTAATATCGTTTTGTTTACGGTATTATTAAGTAAGGTTAATGTTTTGTGCCCTTGGTCGTTCTTATTTAAAGGCCACGCGATAGGCTCCGTGGTTTCAACGTTCCCGCTACTGGCTCCAAATTTATAATTTTTAATCGAATCATTTTAAATTCTAATAAAATAAAAAAGCCTTTCTATCTGTTTTAAAATACCAGAAGTACAAACGTAAATTCAAGTACGAAATGCCTTTTTTTGATAAAATTCATTCCTCGTCCGACTGCAAATTGCAATTAATAGTATCCGCAGCGTTTACCACTTCATGTTTACGGAGCAAAATATTTCATTATTTATATTACGCTCGCTGCAGGTGAGTTAACACTTTGAACGATTTATGTCAAGTGTATATATTTTCTATTATACCTTTTATGGAAGCTGAAAGGGCAAGACAAAAAAAAATTCCTTCTAACCTTCTTCTCATTTCCTGGCCGACAAGGCATCAGTGATACCTTTGGTCTTGTTATCAGTATTATTATTAAGTCATTATTATTATAAGTGGTATTATTATCTTTCCGTGAAGCCTGCCTGGCTAGCTACCACCCTCCTGCTTAAATCAACCGCCAAACGACTCGTCGTTTTCCGGCAGGGGGCTTGAGAGACAGTACTTTCTTTCTTACATTCTTCTTATTTCCTGGCCGACAACGCACGGTGACCACTTACCGTCAGGTGGCTCGTCTGCTCGTTTGTCCGCCACAGAAATCACCCTCACGTAGTCTGCAAGTGAGAGTTAGTGCATTTACACATCCTCGTTAGAATCTAAGAGCTGTCAGCCCGGTTGATAAATAAATGCCTGAGACTTGTTCCTGATGCGCTTTTCGAGTGATCTCCTATCTGGGATATAGTAAGCCTCCTGAGAGTAAGAGTAGGGTTCTATTAGAGCACGCTCTACGGTTCTTAAGCCTCGCGCCGTATTAGTTACTTTAGAACAATTGCATTGCTTTTGCTACTACCGTCTAATTGAAGAGTAACATGCCCCGAATACCTATACCTCCTGCAAAATATATATCAGTCCATTAATAGTCTTCGACGATTTTTAATGCGCAGGGGAATTGTTGGACTGAGCTTGTTTTAATGTCACGGCTATACAATACTATACAACGTTTACGTCAGGCGCACGCGGCACTGCGCGACCGACACAAATAAACACCGTTATTGTGAAAAATCTCAATAATTTAAATTGTTGTTCATCGGCACGCTCACGTTAACACATGCGACATGTTCGGACTCTGGTCCGTTAATGGTCCGTCCAATTATTAATAACTCACGCCGCCCTCACGATACATTGTTATCAGCTATGAAACTAATGATCCGACGTTACTTCGGTTCATCACAGGTTCTTACGTAAGATGGAATTTTGTTAATTGGAAACATAGTTCAAAATCTTAATTAAGTAGCACTTAACGAATGTGAACGAGGAAGAAATATTTATAATTCCTAGGAATTACAGGTACAAAGTTTTGTTTAGAATTGATTTAAACAAAAGTAAATTTATTAAATAAGTAAATGACTTCTTTACTCGAGCTTCCTTACCTTAAGAGTGTTTAACAATACATACAAGTTGGAAGTGTGCCATCTGCCGGCCAGTGGCTGTTGGTAGTGAAGTGGCTTAAATCTAACTCTAGCCAAAATATTTTTATATACCTGTAATATAGTAACGAGGGAATACAATTTGTTGTCGAGTTTTGGTTGTCTGCGGGGTGTCACTTTTGTGATTGGAACACTACATCCACAGTCCACACGTGAACTACGATGAAATGCCGGTCGGCGATCAAACGAGTGAACCAAAACAGATATTATAATTATTTATTTATCTCTCCCCGGAGATGAACACGGCGCTGTGGAAATCGTGTATCAATTTATTCCCATTGAGTTATAAACGATAGCAATCTGTAACCTGACTGTTTGATCTGGAAAGTGTGGTTGTGTTTACATTACATGTTGATATTGTTAGGCTGGACACACAGTGAAGTGCATCACGCCAGGATGCATTGAGCAATTAAATTCAAAGACTGACTTTCCCTCGATGTTCAGCCATTGAGTTGTACAATTATTATGAAATTGAACAGCATTGAAAATTCTGGAGGAGTCACTTTCCTATATGAACAACTATTCAATTATTTATCAGACATTACACTTATAAAATAACTTTTTATTATATTTATTACAATTAAATTATTTTATTGCCAATTCCGCTGCTCTAATGAGCGCTGTCAATCATTCATATTTTAGGAAGATTATAATTATTATAAACGGCTTCGTGGGCTCGTTTGCTGGTTCAGACAGTAGAAAATGATATATTTTAAGTAAAAACGGCGTGGCGTGCCATAATTTGCGCTCTCGCCGCGACAATATTGCTGCCCCTAGTTTGCATTTACCGGTTGAACTCCCTTCCGCCGCTTTTCTCTTCAGGATTACGCTCCAGTGCCCTTTCTTTTATAAAGCTTCCGCCGCGTTGAGTTTACTTAACATTAAATTTCAATAAAATGACACTTTAGTAACCACGGCAGTCCATATTGTGAATTGTCAGGACGGTACAATGGAGCCATCGTCGTTTTCCAGCGCTGAAATTTAATAACAGATTGTGGAAATAAATACCTAGAATGCACACGACAGACGTGATCCACCTCACTTGTAAGCAGGGGTCGTCACAGTCGAACCATGCAATTCCTGGAGCAGTATCTCGACCAGTATTTATTTTGACACTGACATGCCTTTAAAAATGAGTGTGTCTTCACATCAATATTAGTTAAAAAACATCACAATTATCGAACAGGTAGTAAAAATTATATAAGAACGTAAAATTTATGTACAGCATAACTTAGATAACATGATTGGATTGTAACCCCAAATCAAACTTAGGAGAAAATTGCTTTACCAAATGTTAATGAATCAATCCGATTGTGGAAAATTTATCAAATATTCATCACTCAATTCAAGAGAAAATTTAATATTGACTGTTATATACAATTATCGGCAACCGTAACTAACGCCAGATGGTAAATAGGTAGGGTGCATTGGGGTAATTCCGAAAATGGGTATATTCCGATAATTCAAAATATCTAACAATCGTTAGCAGTATTTTTTTATTGAAAACATTAGTCTAATTGCGATCTTAATTATCCTGCCCGGGTCATTTGTCTTGAGCCCGTAGTGTCAACAATATTTGCACAGTGCCACGTTTCCTCAAACAAGTGTTTTTCGTCCCATTTTTGTTGTTTCGTAATATCTCCAACATACGTTTCTCGAAATTCTGGTAGGTTATTTAAAGTTTCGTTCGTTTTTATGATAGATTATCGTTTTTTGTGACTGTTTGACAGGAACACAACGTTATAGCTGTGGATTTATTTATTTTTTGGAATTATCCCAGAGGGGTAATTTCGATATAAACAAATTTCGTAATAACCCCGCATAGCTTTTTCTACCAATTAGCACTGGATCTCAAACTGAGAAAACCATGGCTATCTTAATTAGATGTACAGGTATTTCATAGCGTCGTCCTAAATGGGAGTTTTTACGCGACTTTATAGTAAATTTGTTGCATATTACTCATTATATTTTCATTTTTCCGTATATTGTGTACTTAGGTATACGTATGACTTTTGTCCAGCAGTGGAAGTTTTTCGTCGAGTGGAATGTACGTCACCGTTCTCGGTACTCCTTGTTAGCAGTGTGCCATGCCTGAAAAAGTAGGAATATTCCCGGTAACGTTCCCGGGAATATTGGAAACTTACTGGGTATATTCCCCAGGGGAAAATACTGAAACAAGGGAATATGGGAACGCCATATTGCTATTCCTTATTAGTTCTCTTCGTTTCGCTCAGCTTCCTTGCATGGAAATCTTCACCTAGTTTTTATCATTCATATTTATTGATACTTAACTAAAATATTGAGAACCTTAGACTTTTTTGGGGTAATTCCGAAGTAAGATTGTTGCAAAAATAAGATTAGCAATACTATTAACAAAACTGATGATATTTTATGCGAGGAGTAATTACGATTGAAAAAGAAATTTAAACCTGTCGGTCAAAGTGCAAAAAGAGGATAGAGAAAATAGTTTCGGAATAGCCCCAATGTAGTTCGTAATATCCCCTACACCCAAAATATATTACTTTGCATTTCAAAATTTTAATTTATAGAACGCAATAAGGTGTTTAAGACACTAATTATTATTAATAATAAATCGTTTTATTGAGTCAATTGAGGTAAAATAATTATGGGAATTAATGTAAAATAACTTTGAATAATTAACCGAAACATAAACCTCTGCTCATCTCATATAAATTTCTATCGGAATTAGCCCAATGCACCTTACCTAGTTTATTTAATACATCTGAATTAATCGTATTTAGTGGTTTTGTTTAACACATAAACCTATCAACAGCTGACAGCTTCTGTCGTCTGTCGTTATTGACTGTCAAGTGTCCACTGTCAGGAGCTTCTCCACGCACCTGCAGTGTGAAACACAAATATCGTAGCGTACCTGCTATAGTTCAAATGCGTAATGTTTTTTATGAAGTCGGCATCTGTCAGTAGAAGTAGTGTGTGTTACAGGATATGAATGTTCATAAATTGTATGTAAGCGAACCAACCGAAAGTGTCGGGGGCGCCGGCGGCGACAGACCGACCCCTATCAATTTTCAGAACTGCGGCGACGGCACATTTTTGATATCCAGATATCAAATAATAGTAATTACTAGTCTGTTGTTCCAGCATCGAAGCTAACGGACCAACGCCGGGTCTAGTGATTGTCTACATATCATTATTTAATTTTTTAACCAGCCCAAGAAATATGAACACAATAATATCGGTCGGATAGACAGACATGCTAATACTACTAGATATACTTATACATTTTAATGTTGTTCATTTAAATTTTGGTAGCAGTATGGGCAGTCGATTTTTACATTACATTAAATATTCACATAATTTATTCCAATTCGTTAATATCACCAAGTCTAAGCGCCTCCACGGCTTCGGGCCGTTCGAAACCTGATTATCCTGCGCCTCACTACATTACTCCAGATCGATCTTTAATAAAGTCTACGGCTGTATTGAAACATGTTCAAAATAAAAAGGCAGACAGATTGAAATTTTAAAAACAGTTAATGCGTTAAAATATTATTTAATTTCATTTAATTTAGATGTCGGTACTAATTTTTATATTATCGACAGTATACAGTCGACTAGATTATGGAGCACGGGTTTGTTCTGTAAAATAAAAAAACCTAGATGGTACTCTTCCATGCAGCTCCAGTGCTAATCGGAAGAAGACCGACATGGCTTACGGTCTGCTGTATGTACGCTCAGAAGCGCTCAAGACACGTTGCCACCGGCTGCCGTCGCCCTGTCACCTACCCATCCACTCGGTCGGCTCGAGTCGCTCACATCGGTCGATCACTTAGGTCGAACGTACTCGTAAGCTGTCGTGCCGCCAGCGCTACAATAGCCCGCTTCGATTTCGTGTTTATAATTATAATTTTAAATTTAGATACATTTACAACAATTTTCCTTACCACATGTAAAACAGAAAAGCTTTTATTGCTATCGAGAAACACAAAAGTATAAACATTGTTCCAGAATAGCGCGCGCTGCGAGCGATTCACTGGATTAAATAAACAGTTTAATGATTTTTGTTGACAGAGATAAGGAACAGTAGTTACGTATAAGTAAAGGAAGCGTATGGGTAATCACGTTACAAGTGCTACACACTCGTGCACGGTGAGGGCACCCAGCCGTCGTGTGGCGTGTTGTGGTGTTCTTGCATTATTAAGTGGTTCGGCCCCGCGCGCTGTGACGTGGTGTGACGTGACGTGACGTGGTGTAACATACGTGCCTCGAACCACCAGTGCCAGACGTGTACACAATAGGTCCAGTTTACCAGCCGTGGGACTTGCAATAATTCAGTTAAGTTTTATGTGTTCCACATATCGTTACATAATAGTTACAACCATATGAAATTTAATAAAATTAAATTAGAGGAACATTTAATTTCGATCCGAGCGCTCGGCAGTGCTGGTACTGGTAATTTCACATACTCGGTTTTGACATATGTAGCGTCGAATGGTCACGCTGCCGTTTTACGTTGGCGTTTTAATGTTTAAAACTTCACTTTTCCACCCTCAGTTCAGTAAAAAGTTCGCGAACTTGAACGAATATACTTGTGATAAAACGATTCAATGAGTATTGTAAATCACATGAATTCTGAGTCGGGTAAACGAATTCCTTACAGCTAGAGCTGATATAACGTTCCTAGTTTATTTTGCCAAGAGATTGACATTAATTCTTCATCCAGTTCATTATTTATGTGTTACAAACGCTACACACAGCAACTTTGGCTTTGTTCTGACTGTAGATGATCAAAAGAATACATTTTTCGCTCCAGTATACTGCGTACTAAATAATAACTTGTTTGCGTACGGCAACATAGTATTTTTCAAACGTACTTAATATTTTGACCTCCCTGCCCGTGACTTTGCCAGAGGTAAGTCTGTTTTATTCGTAAAACATTGTTCTCTAGCATCTTTAATGACATCGAGCAATAATAAGCGGAAAATTTCTTTACAATTATTTCCTTCAGTTTCGATGGGCACGAACCACGAAGTC
The DNA here is from genome assembly GCA_003671415.1 of Megathymus violae. Lineage (NCBI taxonomy): Eukaryota > Metazoa > Arthropoda > Insecta > Lepidoptera > Hesperiidae > Megathymus > Megathymus violae. The sequence continues at coordinate 119,145 of PDGT01000128.1, forward strand.
GCAACACTACGAATGATTGGTGTTGTAATGGAAGGTAATAACTGGAGGAATAAAGATAAACCATTCATTAGTAGCGGCTCGCGAGTGATTGACGAGCGGGCTCGTGGGAGCACCCACCTGTTGGGCGCTCGTCGCCCCACCCAGCGACTAGGGCTACCGACGTATTTACCTTATTGACGTTAACAGATAGTACGACTTTTACTATTTTCATTAGGAAATGACATCAGCATTTCACATCCTGTAGATTTTTTTTCATGAGTACCCAATACATTTTAAACATTCAGTGGCCGCGACGAGTTAGTTTAAAAATATTATATTTAATGACATTCAAGGTATTTTCCCCCCTTTAGCGCGCTTAGATTTTCTCGCTTTCTCGCTTAGAGATCTCTTTAAAGAAATCGATATATCAACAGTAACAACACAATATATGTATTTTAGATAATATTATGTACGTTACTAAATACTCTGATAGTTTTCTTAAGAAAAGTAATGTTCACAACATTAATATTAGGAATAAGGTTAGACTGATTGTAACAAATTTCTGACTTAGCAAAACTCGTGGCTCTTTCACGGTCACATGTGTATATGTAGTAAAATTTCATTAGATTTGATAAATATAACATACCGTTAATTGAAAATTTACGTTTAAAGCATTCTAATGAAGAAACGTTACTAGAAACTTGATGGTTGCTTTACAGATACGACCGCATGGACATGAGTTTATTATATAGCCACGAGTGCTTTCTGTGAGAAGGGATGCTCCTCGGGATTTTCTTCTGCCGGGACCACTCACGGTACGAATCTGTTGAAGCGATGGCGTAGTTTGACTTTCGAAGAGTGTTTGTAAAAACCAACTTGCAATAAATAGTATTTCATTTCATTTTATTTCCAGCTAATGGTAAACAGTCCCCGGCACCGCTCCACTCACGAACATCGGTAACATAAGAATGTATCGTGGACGCGGCGCGGCGCGACGCTGACAACGATGTTAGTCAACGAGTTGGCTTTCCAACTTTAGACATAGACATAGACATAGACATAGACATAGACATAGACATAGACATAGACATAGACATAGACATAGACATAGACATAGACATAGACATAGAC
>PDGT01000128.1:120619-164432 GCA_003671415.1 Megathymus violae
ATAGACATAGACATAGACATAGACAATTACTGGATTTAAATGCTAAAACACACATTTGATCGGCTTATAAAAATCATTTCAACACTTGCCAACCAGAACAGGGCGAAAAGCCTAATTGCAAACATTAAGAAACGGATCCTGCTCAGCATTTTGCTGGTAGTCATGAGACAACCAACGCTGGTCTTCCGCAGGGTCTGTCAGGTGATTTCACGGAACATATTTTGCGCATATTTTACAAAAGAGTAATTTAATATCGTTATAGAGTTTACAATTATACTAGACGAAAAAAAGAAAGAAAAAAAAACTACAAATTAAAAATTTTACAAAAATTCTATGGATAAATTATATTACTCTGTGGTTTGTCTACGCTATCTGTCACTTGGTTCGACATAAACATAGCATTGACAGATTGACCACTCAAAACTATACGTATAAATAGCCAATTAATAATAATAAATAAAAGTGATTGAATTTGAAATAAATGAACACTACACGTTACCGGAGCACTTTAGAAACTTTTGATGTTAGACGATCTTCGAAGGTGACAGCTGCCATACGGAGCCCGGCTACCGCCAGCAGGAGACACTCGGCGCGACTGCCTCGTCCGATTTTCAGCAAGGTACACTATGAACAGGCCACGTTTGCTTAAACTCTTTGAGGAATGTAGTCCCTGACACCCAACAATGTAAATGTGCACTGGCACTTTTTACTACAATCATCAATATCCGGACATTTTCGTTATAGACGTCGGTGTTTATTTGTAGCGGAGTACTCGTAGAATCACCGCTCAGAGCCCGGAAGCTCGCAACAATTAATTCCAAAAGTCCTTCTGCAGTAAACGAGCAAAAAAACAAGGGGTCAAGATGAATAATGTTGTTGTTGAATTTGCTCCATTTTCAAAACGTTAAGTTCGTTTTGTAACTCGGATGTTATGAGGTAAGTGAATACTTTCACTGGGCGCATTCAGCTGTAGTGAAAGCTATGGTGGATTATATATTACATCGATTTACAAAAACATTTTATATTCATACTTAAGATTCCTTAATTCTTGTGGCATTGGAAAATCTTCTATACATTCATATAATACAACGTTCTCCTCTAATGACTTTAATAAGCATTTTACAGTCACTCCTCACCTTTGTCCTATTGTCAAGTCAAGGGCTCGTGCGGAAATTTATTCCTGGACTAAATATCAACTTACACCCTTCTCCTTCTCTAGTGTATCAATTGAAGATATTCGTAAAACCGTGTTATCAATAAAATCTAATTCAGTGGGGTCTGACGATGTTAGTCGCACTATGATTGTTCTTGATCTTGATGTCCTTCTTCCTGTTATTACCCATATCATAAATTATTCATTGTTATTCCTCTTCCAAAAGTAGCTAACCCCTGTCAGCTTGATAATTTTAGGCCAATTAATACCATTTGTTTGTATATATTTACAGTAATTTTAGCTATACTTAATGACTTGACTGGCAGAGAATGCTTATAGCATTAAGTCCGCCTTGGTACCATTATATATTTGGTTCAGAAGAAATAAATAAATAATGTTAGCTTTATGAAAATTTAAAATTTTCAATGACAAACGGAACGTCGTTGGTCATATTTAGTGTGATTTACAAAAATGGATTTAACATCAAGACTAACAACAAAAATTGGTCTATTGTAGGATAATCCAACCAATTATCTATTTAGACTTATATTTTATGCAATTTTAAAAATTTATATGTCATTTACGTTCTTTCCCGTGGTTAACATCATCTAATCAATTTTAACATAAAATAAATTAAAACATCTGCACAACGAAAGAAAAGTTTATTCATTCAGAAAGTTGTTGTCGAAATATGTTAAGAAAAAAAAAAGTTAAACATTAACATAGGAAAGATTTAGATTTGGTGTAGATACAGAACAACCGGAGAGTTCAATCTTCGTCTGACGGAGAGACGGGACTGACCCACCGACAGGAGAACTGGCCGACCGAAGGCCAGCCAACTCGGAAGAGTATATTGTTACCTTTAGAACCCTACAAAATCTGCTTTGGCGCGGCAAAGTCAGCAATTTCTATAGACAAGATTATCACGCTCGCCGAGCTCACGGCGGATTACTTAGGGCCGGAGTCACTTAGTCGATTGTGAAACATTATTTTTGGGAACCGCTTTCACTTATAAATGAACTGGAATTAACAAATTGTTTATCTTGTACTTAACTAAATTGGTGTTGGTAAGGATTATGTTTCTAACTTATTTACGGGACAACCTACAGCTGCGGGTATATAATAATAATAACTAAGGAGGTCTGTTGTTACGTGTCCTGCTGCGGTGCAGGACAACTGACTAAGGTGCTGAAAAAGGGCGCAGTAAAACTGTCATACAGAGCTTAACAACGATCTAACAAAATCAACCAGACAGACTGGTTCACGTGCCCTAAACGACACATAAACCATGGTCTGTAATCAGTCACCACTGACGTAATTACATCAGTTCAGCCGTATCGTATGTCATTAACATGCACACACGGACCAACCGCACACATCTGACACGGCGACAGCGGAAATTAATATCGCTCGGTGGCACGCAGAAATGCATTTAAAAAAAATGCAGATTTTTTTTAAGTTAATAACCGACAAACGAGCAGGTGAGCCACCTGATGGTAAGTGGTCACAGTCGCTCATGGATATCAGCAAGACCAAAGGTATCACTGATGCGTTGTGGACCAGGAAATGACAAGGTTCGAAAACAAGTACTGGCTCTCAAGCCCCCAATCGGAACACGACAAGTCGTTTGGCGACTGACTCAAGCAGGAGGGTGGTAGCTAGCCAGGCAGGCTACACGGTAAGATAATAATACCAGTAATAATATTAATGACTTAATAATAATACTAATAATACAATCCATACGCGAAACCCTACCACCAAGCAGGCTGGCTTCTATCGCCTCTTACGACACCCTGTTCGGCCAGCATGGGATAGGGGTAGTATTCTAAGCCGTTCCAATACGGCGTAAACGCGAGGTCAGGAAATAATATGGAAACAGTTGTCACACTGCGATCGGGTCCACGTCGCGACGGCGATAGTCCAATGGTTCGAAGTTCGAAGTTCGAACGCCGCTCGGAGATCTCTTTTACAAAGTGACGCTTGCGCGAATTGTAAGTTACGATTTTCTGCGGTACAAGAAAATTCCTTAGAGTTCTCCACCACGTTTCCAAGGTGAAGCTCGGCCGTGAGATATTTGCGGGAGTAGGATGTGACGATTGAGTTGACGATCAACTCGCATTGAACGCCGACATGCCTCACTGAACACTCACTAGTTTCAAACATTCACATGAAAAAACTGCGGGTGTGTTGTCGAGGATGTTCAGAAGCTGCAGGGACTACTGAACAGAGAAGTTCCTCAGTTTCTATATCGCATCAACAAAAGTCAAAGTAAGTTCTAGTCACTAGTAAAATCATTCATGAATAATAAATAAATATGTTAATTCGAAATATAACTGCCACCGATATGAATACGAATATAAACCGCTTACGGGACAAGATGATTGTCGCGCGAAGGGCGCCGCGCTCCGCGTATTTACCAGTAGATACTCACTGTGCATCATTCAGTCGAGAGATAACATATACTCGTAGTAGGAACACGAGTTGGGCGACATTATGTTTCCGTATATAATGTCGAAACTCGGTCACGTGCCAGACCAGTATGATTCGAGCGATAATTATTTGATAACAACAGGGATGTGACTGATCGTCGTCCTTGAATGAATTGATTAATACATACAAAACATACATTTACAAAATTCAAAAATCATTTAATCATATAGAGGTATTCTGTAAATAAATAAATAAACATTTACACACTCACACCCCCGCAGTAGGATTGCCCTGTGTTGCGGGTGCCATGGACATACAAAAATGTGAAATCACAAACACCCACGACCCCAGAACAAACATTTATCTGTCACATAAATATCTGCACCGGCCGGGAATCGGACCCGGGACCCCTCGCTCGACAGGCGGGTCACTACCAACGGGGCTATGCGGTCGTCAATACATACAAATACATTTAAGCTAGTCATTTTTTGCTTCTACCACCGTTTCAAAAAGGTGCTTTAACATTGAGGAGAAGAAACGGCGAAAGAAACTTCTCAACACATTTTTTTTACAACACATGGTAATTACAATAGTTTAAAACTGCGCGGAACTGGTTTCGAAACTATTATTTCCAGGCGTCCCTGTAATTTATATATTCATCTATACTATAATATTCTTTGTCTATAAGTTGTATTTTATTGCGTCGCTTAAAAGTTCCAATAGGCAACTCGCGTATCAACTTAGGAATCTTATTGTAAAAACGAACTCCAAGTCCCATTAAAGAACGCTGAACATTTTGAAGACGATATGAAGACGTAACCAAATTAACTTGCATACTTATTTTCAAAATGTTGACGGGGTAGAATTCAAACAGATATTTCATTTGAAATAAAGGACCATAAAATTCACAGCATAAGTAGGGGTAAACTTAATTTAGCACCACCACGAACGCTGGACGGTAAGGAAATATTATGTTTGAACGAGCACATATTTACAACAATTTACCAAACACAGTTAAAGATGTAACGACCATGCAACTATTCAAAAACAATTAAACATATTCATCAGAAACCATACGCCCGACCTCCGACGATACTGGCTTGAGGCAATAGATTTTAAGTTTATGTTGTATATTTTCTCATAACACTTAACAATGTAATGTTCTTCTGAGAAATAAATATCTCGAACCTGATATTTTTGTTTTTAATACTGTCAAGTCGGCAACAAAAAGAACAAGTATCTACATCGGACGTGTAATGAAAGACGGCGACAGTCTCGGCCGCGGGTTCTCTACGTGTGCACTGTATCGGCTCAACACATCCCTTTGTGGCGCACGTCGAGAGGTCGTCATTAATACTTTTTCGATATTTTCGATTACGGTAAGCTTTGGCCGCCGACTTACTTAACTCTGAATAGACTTATTTCAAAAGTTATGAACTTTGTTATATTTATCGTAAAACACTTTTGTATGACCGTGTGTATTTTCTTATTTGAAGTATTAATTACATTATAAACATAATTAAATATCTACTTGTTCATTATAATATCTTAATAGGTTACCAAAGAGTGGGATTAACGCCTATTTCGTTCAATATACGTACGTGTTACCAGTAACCCATTCTCGTTTCGCTTTAGGAAGTTCCGCAGAAACAGAGCCGTTTTTCTGGATGAAGTATATCGTAGATTGTGACTCCATGTGACATTTTAAATATGCCAAACATCACATGAAAATGTTAAGCGGTTCTAGTGTTTAGACTGAGAGACAGATATTAATTCCAAAAAGAGGTTTAGGCGTTTATGTCGATAACAAATTCTACCATATTTAATTTTCCTAACAATACTTGTACATATTCGGGTTTATGGCCATGTTTCAATATATTCCCTTGGACCTCACCCACCTTCGAATAATTTTATGTAAACTTTTGTGAAAATCGGAGCTGCAGATTTTTTCTAAAATCTACGGAGATATAATAGACACCGAACAAGTGTGGCACGTGGCTCGGGAATCATTATTTTAATTAAAACTAAATATTTGCATAAATCTCTATATTATCATTTCAGCCAGGCACTTTTTTAGTTTCATTATTAGTATACATTACATTTACAGTGACATTTGTATTTACTTTTCGGCAGGTGTCTTTAAATAATACCCCGTTCTAATGATTTCCAAATGGGGTGTAGGATGTTCCATAAATTGAAAGGTGGAAGTCGCATTTTAAGGATCTTGTTATCAGTTCAAGCAATTCGTCCATATAGAAATAGTAATATTTCACAACAATATTTACTCTCTACTCGGCCCGCAACCGGTTTGGTATAGAGTGCAGTGTGATAACCTAAAAGATATTGAAGGTAAATTTCCTCTCGCCACTGTTAACACGGCTAAAGGGTGCAGTTTGACGTACTGTTAAACGGAGGCCTTTATTACAGCAATCGTAACTTGTAATTGAAGTCGAGCACTCGAGGGAAATAGTTGGCGCGACCAGTTGTCGTCATATGAACTCAATTTTCCTTCGGAGCTCAAGATAATTGTCAACTGTCAAAAAACGTTGTTAAATAACAAACAAGTTCCTAGCTATATTATTATGTCGAGCAGAAAAATATGGTTCAATTCTATTCTTTTATGATATTTTCTATAATATATTTATGATGATTGTCATTTGTCTATATGACATACACTTCGCCATGAACTTCTCAGTGTGGACATTCCGCGAGCACACTCCACTTAGAAATAGACACACACTTCGATAACGTTATGCCTACTGCTTAATAAACTGGATCGTGTTATTAATAACTGTATCCGTTTTGCTTTGTACCTATCTTGGTAAATTCGACCATGTTTCTTTGTATCGTTCGTAATTGAAATGACTTCCGATTAGAAACCGAAGACATGAAAGAGTTCTCTCCGCCCTCCTCTTCACTCTATACAATGATCACACTCCTCACTATCTCAAACAATTGTATCAGTTCCTGCACGACATTCGCGCAAGGCAACTTCGTTCTTCTGAGACATTGTTGTTTTCTGTGCCGCTCCACTATTCAGGCTTCCTTTCCAAATGATTTGCCTTTCAGCGGTTTCAATTTCTAAGAAAAGCAGCCACGGAACTGAGCTTCGAAAGAATATTGGCGAACACCAGTTAACAGCATTAACATTTACCATCGTTACATTCCCTTTGTATTTTTATAGTTGTATGTATGTATATTGTAATTTTGATACAATATAATATAAGCACTGCCATCGTTGCTTCTTAATTTTGCCTGAAGTTTGACTGGTGGAGAATGCTTATAGCATGAAGCCGCCTTTGTTGCATTATTTTTTGTTCTTCAGAAATAGAAAGCTTTATGCAATTTGGTTGTTTTGAGTTAAGATAAATATGTTGAATAGCAGTAATTGATTCCGTGCCTTGCGTTCGAGATGCCCTGTCGTCGATCGCGGCACAAGCAATACTAGAAGCGGCAGCGTCCGACATAGCCGCGGCCCGGCCGGCACGCTGCCAACAGGTGGCTCCCGGCGGGAGGTAATCATAGCGTCAACATGTCAACACGTCATCGCTCAGTTATTCTGAATTCTCTCCTGTGCCACTTGATCAACAATGTTTTCTAAATATTGAGTGAGCGCAAGTTTTTTTATACTTAAACATTACAACGATGTATTGTGTGTCAACTTTTATGAAATAAATAATTCACGAGCGTGTATCACGGTAGGCGGCGACCGTGACCTTCCTGTATGTACGTGCCACCTACGGTAAAGTTGATACTAGTGCGGGGTGTAAGTGTGTTAAAGATTATTTTAATTTTATTCTTACATACATGATGTAACTATTGCAACGTATTTGGTACGAGATCACATTGTCATTTGTTCAGCGCCGCGTGGTTAAACGCCGTAGTCCGCACGCCCTTCTATTAAATTTGTAGTTTGTTTGTTTAATAGCGCTGTAAATAGGTGATTGCGTGATGACCTATCACATTATTACTCTCCAAGGAATCTGGCGTGACGCATGTACACACCTACACAGACACACACACTGCCACTGACACACACACACTCACACGAGATGCGTACGGTAAGTATCGAGTTCTGCTGAACGTTCGTACCTTGCAGTCCATATTATGTGATCAACAAAAAATATTAAAATGCGGCAAAATTTGGAAGTAAACAATAAATGATTCCATAGACGAAGTTATCTGCAATGTAATTCTGAAGAAGATACTGAAACTTGAGAGAGGCTAGAAAGGATAAAATGCTTATGTATGACTGTCAATCATGGGCTTTAACTGAAGAAATGACAAGTAAACTCGCAAACTACTAAAAACCTATGGAAAAGAGTACAAGAAATCAGAAAGACTCAAAAACCTCGTCATCAGAAATAAAACAAAAACTTAAATGGAGATGGGCGTTCGTTATAGTAAGAGTTCATTACAAATGGAATAAGAAAGTGACAAAATGGTATCCCAGTGAAGGTAAAAAAAGAGAGGCAGATTGCAAAAAACATAGAATAATGATATCACAGAAGTGGCAGAAGTGATGTGGAACTCAGTGGCTAGTGAATTATCTGAATGAAAATGTGGCCTTTGCTGATTGGCAAACAGATCTACAGTAAACAAATACAATACAGTAAACAAGTAGCAAATACTAAAATAAGCTTGACGGCACTTTTAAGTTTTATGTTTATATAAGAATATTGTTTTTAGGTTAAGTTGATCTGAATAAAAGGCTATATTATTATTATTACCTTCAAATTAACTACCCTAATATATAACGTAAGCGACGACAAATCTGTACCAAACTAACTGGAAACATCTTGCCACCTATTTTAATTGATTATTATTTCAACGTATTGGAGAGTCATCATTTCAAACCATAAGCGACCCACAGGATTTGATCTCTTCAGGATTCGGTAGTTATTATGCTGCCCGCAGGTCTTTGGCCCAGGTATGGACCTGGGACTGAAATTAACCGTGCTCTTGGACGCACCAAACCACCCAAGAAGTATTAAAACTAACGAACAAACTACTGAAGCAAAGTGGAGCGCTCAGTTACGTCAGCAATATTTGGCTTGGTGGCATATAACTAATAAATGACATACAATTCCGATTCAGTATACCATCTATTTATGGAATCCCTCGGAAATGTCGCTTATTATGAAAAAGCTTTTCGTACGCGTTCCAATAAGTGTAGCTTTTACCTGATAATGCGGCGCTATTACATTCATCATCGAGACATCTCGAAGATCCTTGGATCGAAAAAATACGTCAGTGTGATACACTCACCTCGTTAGCAAGGCTGCCAACTCACGTAACAAAGTTAGTTATAAAAGTGTACACAATGTAGTTATGAACTGTAAGACTATTTACGACTATATACTAATTACGACTCGGAGATTTGTTTATGGTACGCTCTTATAGTGTTGCCAATTGTTCTATTATAAAAAAATATTTGAAAAAAAAATTGTTAAAATTTAATTTTTCTACTAATTGGCAAGGCGGCGGCGGCGGCGTGTGCTCGCGGTCGTACAAACATATGGCCTTAAACTGACTAGCTGTTACCCGCGACTGTGACTGCGTGTTGTCCTTTAAGATTTACGAACAAATAATTATAATTATAACAGTGAAAACAGTAAAAACTGAAATGTAAATATAGTAATCGGCAGTATGCTTAAGTAGGGTAGGGGTAGTAGTTTGATAGTGTACTGAGTCGGTATAGTTAGTGAAATAAAAATGTCTACACTTAAAATGCACATAAAACAGTTATATTGAAATAACCAGAGTAAATAATATAAAATATCTCGGAGTTACTATCGACCTTAACTGGAAACATCATATTAGTTCAATAAGTGATAACATTAGGAAGCTCATGTGGGTATTCAAAAAATTAAGACAGCTAAGTCTAAGAAAGAAATTAAGTAGCTAATTATCAGATTTTAAAAACCACATATTTTTTAGCACAATCCATATTAAGCTACTGCATCCTAGTATGGGGTGGGGCAGCAAAGAATCATCTATTGACTTTAGAAAGAGCTCAACGAGCCCTCCTCAAAGTAACGTTTAAGAGACCTGTGCGATTTCCTACCTTCGAGTTGTATAATTCTTGTAACTTGCTTACTATACGACAACTTTATATATTACGTTCTATTCAAAGAATCCATGCCAAATTACCTTAGGTCATTGACCAGGTACACAAACGCAGGAGTCGCAAAATTTGTCAAATACCTCCCTGTAAAACTGAATTTAAGAGAAATAAATTTACATGCAAGGCAGCTTCACTGTACAACACGATTAACAGCAGATTAAATATTTATCCACGGACCAAGACTAACTTGAAAATAGAGATAAATAATTTTTTAAAATTAGTTCATTTAAATTCTTTTGTACTTGGTGGCTGCGCGGGGCACCCAGTAATACGGGTTACTAACCCAGTACAGGGGCCCTCGCGTTATGTTATTGTGTCTTATGTTTAATCAATAAATCCTTTTTTTTATATTCAGCACATACGCGAAACACACCAACAAGAAAGTCAGAAGGTAGAAGGAGCACAGTACAGCATACTAGTGAAACCAACAAAAAAAATAGGCCGATGAAGGAACGGAAGTGAAATAACAGCACGTGACAGGAAATACACAGGATTAATGACAGCGCTAGCGCAAGCAAGCAGCGTGCGAGTACGACGAGGTGCGACACCCGTCCACCGACACGCTGAAGCTGACCGAGCCCGAGCGGGGGCGGGTCAGCCGGGCGCGGCGCGGCTGTCTATGCGTATGGTATGAAATAAATATAAAACTTAATAAAAGTAATATTAATTGCGAAGTCCTAATTTCGTATTTAAATCTTTTATTCTTATTAAACATTACATGTATTAACGTCGGGACCAGTGACCGCTAACGGGGGACGCTTGTAACCGAGTCAACATAGGTAGAGGTTCCATGTTTGTGTGTATGTATCTTTATAAATATGTACAACCACACCATAAAATAAACTGAAATTAAATGAACGCAGCGGCGGCCGGCTGCACCACCTAGTTTTTCAAATTACATGCGTTACAAATTAATTTTATTATCAGCTACGGTGAAGGACAATAATAATCGCGAAGAAATCTGTATACCTGGGGAGTTCTCCAGAATGTTGTCAAAGGCGTGTGAAGTCTGCCAATAGGCACTTCTGCAGCGTGGCGAACTATGGCCTTAACCCCTCTCATTGCGAGAGGAGACCCCGGGCCCCGCGGTGGGACACTGTGGATTGTAACGATGACGACGGCCAATAACCCAGTGTACTGAACCTGCCCAACCTAACCTATGAACTTATCCAACGTGAGCAATTCCAATCAAAAAATACAAGTTTAAAGTGAATTAACATTAATACTTTCGTACTTTTATGAAAAAAGGGTCAAATGCGAAAAGTTTAAGTACAGTTTATAATTATAATCTCAACCGGGGTCTGATATCCTTTGTCTGTGATTCACGATAAGATTTCAAAACTTTTACAAAATCATGACGATTACGCGGCGAGTTTTACTTCTGAAATCATCGGTCGCTAAATATTATAAAGCTATTTCATGTAGTTGTATATTATGTGTTAATTTTTGAACACTATGTTGCAAAGTATAAACGATTAGTTTTTGTAATCGATTTGGAAAATGATGATCAATGTGGCACATACAACCGATCAAAGAGTGACCACGAAAGGGGTGGTCTTCCCCCCAGTTCCTCCCTCTCATCCCCTTCCTCCGTCCCGTGGAGGAACTCCGTTGCAACAGTTTACTACTTGATATACGATTAGATAAGGGACTTTCCTTTTTATGATCTTTCACTTTAAGGTGCAGATTAGTGAGGCTACTAAGAAATTATGTTTGCGTTTCAATTGTTTCCAACACAATAGATGTTACCGCGGCGACAGCCTGCACCGCAGCAATCTGGATCGTGCGTCGACGAATAGACCACACAGGATTCACCGTAGGGCAGAATATGGGAACAGAGGGCAAAAATGACTTTTTTGCTCTCACGCTATAGAACGAGCCGACAACGGAGCCGCGAGCGCTCGTTGCACATAGCAATTGCAGAATCTTTTGAATCACGACGAGCAGCCCCGTTGAACCCGGTGACTGGCAACCCACCACTGGGCATTGACGTCTTCATCTCACCGCACCCTTACTATTTAATCGTAAGCGCGAGTCTGTTTTCATCTTCCGTAGTTTTCGGTCCGAAATATTTCGTTGTTAAGTTAAATCGATGTCACGAATCGTATGTCATATGAAACTAGCAGCCTCACGTCGCTTCGTTCTTGGCAGAGATTTAAGATTATGTATAGGAGCAACCATACACAATCTGTCTGTTCACGTACCAGTAACACATCTAACATGAAAAACATGTCTTTAAATTGTAACTATGAGATTAATACAATAAAACTTATAAAAATAGACGACAGGCATTTTGAGTATATTTACTACGACGGTATACATACATATGACAAGACATACAGAGTTAACTACAAAGTAGATAAGTCTCGGATGACAATATTTTTCGGCTCAATGTCTAGTCTAATTATTATGAGGATTTCGGTATTGGCTCTGTAGTCTTCAAGCGAGAGTTTCCACAGTCGTGATAGTAATCAAAACCAAAACGTGGTCCCGGTTAGACTGAATACATAAATATGTGTACCCACTCTGCTCCAGAAGCTGTAACGATCGGTGTGTTCTTGCAACTCATTACTACGATAATGACGACAGAAAAAAGGACGAAACAAAAACAAACAAAATATGGCCGCGATGCCGCCGCGGGCCACTGTCGGGGTGCGCACCGGAACGTCGGAACTTCTTTCTGTACAGTATCTAATTTATATAACTCGAGTTCACGCTGATTTTAATTAACCTTATAATAAATATTAATAAACCTGTAATACATTTATGCTACTTTGCTGGTTATACACAAATATAAAGTAGACTGAAGTAGGTCACGGACAATAAACACACCGAATGTCACGTGCCTACAAGACAACCTCCGGTCCGGCTCAAATGTAACGGGGAGACGTTCGCCAGCCGGGTCACCACCGTGGACCGACTACAGTATCGTGACACGGATATGTACCTACCCACCGCCGAACACTCAATTAACGCGTGTGAACAGCTCACAAGGGAGCTGTCGTTTTTACAATATAGATCTAGCATTTTGTAACGCCACAGTCTCAGCCACGTATATTTATGTATAATAGTGAATAAAAAAAATTTACCCACTTATGAAATCTGTTTCTCAGCTGATTTTCTTTAATAGTATTATTTCTTTGTTTGGTAGAAATTATCGAGCTTTATTATTATCAATAAAATATTTTGAATATATATTTAATTCAATCCAATTAAAGATTCATTGTTTATGTTGCACAAATTCGCGGAGTGAATTTGAAGCGAATAATTTGCAATCTACCCCAAAAGAGAATTCACTGGATTATTTGTAAAAAAATAAAGTGAAATAAAAACAATCGCAAAAGTTGAAATGTACTATATAGAATTAATTATTATTACTATGGTATAGTAATTATTTTGTATAATATGAAAAAGATAAAAAAAGATAAAGCAAATTAACTGTGTAGCCTCGACGAAAACAAATCAGTATAGGCCTAACCACAAATACTTTACAACCCAATATAAATTAGCTAAGCCAAGCCATACCGGGCTATCCTCATCGGTCGTATTTTTAAAATAAACCAACAATTAATACATAACGACTTATTTGTACACGCCACACACAGCTGACGGAATGAAAAAAAATTAAATGCAATGTTTACAGATGGTGACTGATATCTCATTGACAACAAAAACTCGTTAACGTTTAAACTTATGAATAACGGTTGAATTTCGACCACTGGGCGATCACTAGTAAAACTATTGTCTCAAGGGTTTTCACAACCACCATCCGACTAAGAAAACAAAACCAACCATCATTGTATATGTATTCATTTTCCTAAAATTTCTCATTAAGTTAAATTTGTCAAAGGGATCACTGAAAGCTTCGCTATAAAAAAAATTAAAGATGAACATCACCGCTCCTTCAGATATTGTTAACATTTGAGATCGCGAGAGTCAATGCTATTAATAAATAAAATGTTAACCTAAACACTTCCTGACTTATTTGTTCTCGTCCAAACGGGTAACAACGACGGGCAAAGAAAGCTTTTCAAATAAAGTTATGTTACTTTCCAGAGCTTTCACGAAAAAATCTAATAACCATAAACTTTATATGCTCTGAAACGGCGCCCTTTATGCTTTATACGTTAACAGCTCGTCCAATGTCCGCGGGGGAGTAAATTTCCTTCTGTGATGCGGCTGAGTTTGATAGCCAGTCACTGACAGTTGTAAACGCCAAAATCGTTTTTTTTTTTTAATGTCCTTATTTATCGACGCTATAAGTGATCCCATTTTTAGTTTTTCGACTTACATCAAACATATAGTCACTAATTGGATGGGTTACTTACCTACCTAATAATTTGTATATGAGTGAGTTGAACATAAACGCATAAACTCTTCACCCGATTGAACCACTTAATAATTCATATCTAAATATATTATAACTGTACGGGGCAGGTATAATTTTGAAAATGAAAAACATCAAGTTCGACAATATGTAGTCTGTAGATAATACAGAACAGAGCGGGAGTAAAAACAGGGTACGCATAAATAAAATTGTGAATTCCGCACGATAGTTTGAATCGCCAACAATAATTACAGATATGTGACGGCTTACTCACCTCGATGTTTAGTCGGATTGATCCGACCAGTTACGAACCTATCCGAGGTCCTTTTTCAAGATTCGTTCTACCCGAAAAGTAAATTACTTCATACTACCTTGGATTTTTTGATGATTTTGGGCCAGATCGAGCCAATATATGGAATATTCATGGCTTTTCCATCTTAGTAAAAATAATGAATTATATTACAACTAACAAATTCCTTCAACTTTGTAAAGCTTATGATATAATCAGAAGCCCAAACAATGGAAGTCTGAAAATTGAGATAAATACAGTCCAATAATTGAACTTTTAGTTGAATACTCACATAAGAAACCTGCCTCCCATTTTCGTGTGGCCCAGTTGATAAAATTCTAATTTAATTACTTAGAGAATCACAACTGCCCGCCGAAGCAGCCGACTTGACTGAACTCTCATTACAGAACCTCTGAACTCGGGAAAAGTTCGCGCCATTCAATTATACTTACGGCATCTTGTCGTGGCTCGTCCGTCAACAGTTGACTTATTGAATTAAACAAAAGAAAGCTGAGAATTTATTTATTAGAAGATATTTATTCAGTTTATTGGTTGGCGTTAAAAGTCTTTTCCTAAACGACGTTTCCATCGACAGGGCATTCGTACCGTCAAATAAATACTGGTTCAGCCGGACAGTAGGTGCCTTTGCTGTACTACAAACGTTTCATTTGAAAAATTGCCATACTGCTAACCTAGCTTCATCAATGATATTTGAGGTTAATTTGAGACATTCTGTTAACTGTAGAAAACGCTGATTTGACAGCACCCACTAGTCGATTTAGTTACAGCATGAAATCACCAGTAAGGAATAACTGTAAACCGCTGTTAAGTAATGATTTAATTTATAAACAAGTTACGATCCACATTATTTATTTAACGGTGTTGAATTTAATTTATTATCTTAAATTCTAATAGAATAGATACTCCGACAGCAGTTAGAGACGTCCTCTGTAATTATAACTTTCGGAACTACTAGCGACTAATTAATACTTGCGAAATTTAAATTACTTTATAGAATTTAGATATTTTGTTATGACGGAATAGATATTGTTTTCTTTGTTCATCTTTGTTTCGTATCACGTTAAGTCACGTGTCTTAAGTTGGGCTCGAGATTTGCGCCAGTATTATGTGTTTGTACAGAACTAACTAAATACAAACACCCGTCACCGCGCAATGATTGAAGGATCGATTTACCCCATATTAAGTTATCAAAACACAGTCTCGTGTGCAAACTGGGATGATTTTATATAATTGAATCAGTACTTTTGAAATTAAACTAACCCTTTTAAGCGAGTTACAGATAAAATGTTAATGTACGGAAGTAGCATGCACACGGCGTAAAGCGGAAAATTCAAATTTTACTACTGAAATTTCTACCTTCAGAACTCCTTGGTATAATCGTTCATCTAGACCTCCTTGCTTCTTGATTTCTTTTATATCCCAGTCTTTCTACACTTACTGTTGACCGAGGTAGCGTCGCACAAGTCTACGACTACTTATAGTAAATATACTAGTATTTTTGTAGTTGTTATCAGATGGTCACAGTTCCCTCATAGATGTCATGGGAGTTGTGAAATATTTGCAACTGGGTCACAATCAACAAAAACTTCATTATTCCTTTAGACGGTACTATTGGAGAGCGAGATTTCTGGGCACCGGACTCATAAACCGGCTGAAATTTATTATAGGTCACGTGATTAGCGCGCACCGCGCACAGACGAGAATTTATTTATCCGTCGTGGAATTGGAAAATTGTAAATAAATATAATTATGTACTTGAAATTCAATTCAAATTCAAATTCAAAATCATTTATCATATAGGTATTCGGTAAATACACTTATGAACGTCATTTTTTGCTTCTACCACCGTTTCGAAAAGGTGCTTTAACAATGAGGAGAAGAAACGGCGAAAGAAACTCCTCAGCACATCTTTTAAGCAACATAATATGGTAATTACAAAAGTTTAAACCTGTGCGGAACTGGTTTCGACACTAATTTTGTCCAGGCGTCCTTGTCATTCATGTACTCATTCTATACTATAATATCCTTTGCCCATAAGTTGTGTTTTAATGCGATGCTTGAAAATTCCAATGGGCAACTCGCGTAACGACTTAGGAATCTTATTGTAAAAACGAACCCCAAGCCCCATAAAGGAACGCTGAACCTTTTGAAGACGAAATGCAGATGTAACCAAATTATGCCTATTTCTTGTTTGGTGATTGTGTGTACCACTTTTCTGCTAATACGTATTTAATTTATTTTAATAAATACTAAATTACTATATATATATATACTGACTGGCTACGGTGAGTACACCTATTTCTTTAAATTTTTCTCTTAATGACTCACGCGACTTTAATCTGTATATAGCTCTAATTGCTCTTTTCTGTAATATAAATATTGAATCAATGTCCGCTGATTTACCCCACATTAGGATACCGTAAGACATAAGTCTATGAAAATAAGCAAAATAAACAAGTCTAGCTATCTCTACATCAGTAATTAGTCTTTATCTTCCTAATAGCGTAGATAGACCTAC
The DNA here is from genome assembly GCA_003671415.1 of Megathymus violae. Taxonomy (NCBI): domain Eukaryota; kingdom Metazoa; phylum Arthropoda; class Insecta; order Lepidoptera; family Hesperiidae; genus Megathymus; species Megathymus violae. The sequence goes on from PDGT01000128.1 coordinate 137,485, forward strand.
TAAGTTTACTTTCGAGAACCGATATATGGGCGCCCTACTGAAGCTACTATCAGCTACTATCTAAGGTGATACCTAAAAAAATTGTGGATTGTTCCATAGGCAGTGTTTCGTTATTTAATTTAAGGATTTTGCCTACCTTCTGCACATTTGGTATTGCAAACTCTATACACTTCGTTTTATTGGCATTTAGTACCGTCATACGAGTAACATCTATGTTGTGCATTCGCAAAGTTAAAATTAAAATTTTGGTGTAAAAAGAGGACTATAAAATTTTGAACAGTTATCAATATGTAAAATAAACGTCGAGTGACCCAAGTGTGCAATAGGATAATCTGGAAACATTAATTCTGGCCCAAAAATCGAAGTTATAAAGTGCAGCGTTATATGAATTTACCCACATTGCGTTAATTTTTACAAAGTGCAATCATCCGACCCGGACGCGTAAGCGTGTTCGAAACACGCATCACTTAAGACCTTCTTCTCGCGCACTCAACTGAACGTGCAAAACAAAGCAGCGGCTGGGGATTTTATTGCTATGCGAGTTAAACTTCGAATACCTTAATCATTCCTTGAGGCAGTAACGGGTCATTTGTTACTGTGCACTTTTTCAGTTATATTTTTGAGCATTAAAATAAAATAAAATGACTTCGTTAAACCTGGATTGGGGGTGTTGTACTACAGGCAATGAAGATGACAATTATGTAAAATGCTCAAAATGCAAAGCGGCTTATCACCATCTATGTCTCTCTGCGGGACAGAAAAAGTTTACGCCCACTAACGTCCTTAAGCATTGGTTGTGCCCTAAATGTATAGAATCAACACCTAAGGGGTCCAAAAATGACAACACACCAATTCGTCAGCTGCAGAATGTCACCGTGCGCCCTTCAAAAAGGCCAGCTATATCGTCTCCACCTTGTAAACTAGACTCCCTTGTAACGCGTGAAGGTATCCGCGAAATTATGGAAGAAGTTCTATTAAAGCATATGGAGGATTTCAAGATGCATTTTTGTTCTGAATTATCTAGAGTGAAAGAAGAAGTATCTAGCATAAATAAAGCTATGAATTATATGAGCGACCAAGTAGAGGATATTCTGGTAAAATATAATGAGAGCCAGGATCTGATCAAAACGCTGCAAAAACGTGAAGGTGAAATGCAATCGTGTATTAAAAATCTCACTGCTCGGATAAACCAACTAGAACAAAACGCTCGTAGCAAAAATATTGAAATACAATGTGTTCCGGAGAAAAAATCAGAGAACTTAATAGGCATCGTAAAGGAACTTAGCAACGTAGTGGGATTTGACCTTTAAGACGAAAACATTATCCATGTTACAAGGACAGCCAAAGTCAATCCTGAGAGTAAACGGCCACGTTCTATAATAGTAGAACTAAGCAATAAAGGATCCGGGACTCTTTTCTGGCTGCGGTCATAAAATTCAACAGGCTGAAGAGTAACAACAGTGACAAGCTGAAAAGTACTCACCTTGGCTACTCGGGCCCCACTTCAGCTATTTTTGTCATGGAACACTTATCCCCTATTAATAAATCACTACATGCTGCAACCAGGCAGATTGCTAAAGAAAAAGAATATAAATACGTGTGGGTGCGAGTCGGCCGTATTTTCTTGCATAAAAGCGATGTTTCAAGTTACATATACGTTAAAGATGATAGTGTTCTTTGTAACTTAAAATAAGGCTTCATCAGCATGTTCCAGTGGACTTAGTACATTTAATGGATAGTTTATCTGTCTATTATCAAAATACCAGAGGTCTAAGGACCAAAACTCATACGTTCTATAGTAAATTATTATTAACAAATTATGATATCATTGTCTTAAGCGAAACATGGCTAAATGAAATGAGTGTATTAAGCTCCGAACTATGTATGTGATAACCTTTATGAAGTCTTTAGAAGGGATAGGCAATCCTCTGGGTTCCATTTTCAAAAAGACGGAGGGGGAGTGCTTATTGCTGTTTCCAAAAAATTTTCAGCAACTCGGATGATTAATTGGGAAAGTCAATGTGAAGATCTTTGGGTTGTGTTAAAGGTACCATATTTAGATTCTTCAAAACAAATAGCAATTTGTGCTGTCTACCTCCCTCCTCCAGTACAACAATACATGCTAGAACATTATATAGAAAACTGTAATTCTATTCTTGGTAAAATTGAAGGCAAAATTTGTTTGATTGGTGATTTTAATTTAGGGACTATTGATTGGGATACAATTGACAATGGTACCATATACATATAAACAAACTTCAAAAATAAATGCAACCTTAGTGGACTTTTGTTATACTTCAAACTTTAATCAATGTATCTTAATACGTAACAGCAACCAAAGAATTCTCGATCTTGTATTAACTGATTTGCCAGTATGTAAGGTCTCATTAGCTTTAAGTAAACTCTCCGTTATCGATCCTCAACATCCTCCTTTACAAATTAAAGTTGTGATTAATACGAGCTACAAACTTAGTAACAACATTAATAATAAGAAAAATAATTATTATTAAGCTAATTATGATGCTATAAACATGTGTCTTTCTGAAATAAACTGGGAGGAATTGTTTTCCAAATGCCTTAATACAGATGAAATTGTGGATAAGTTCTGCACCGTACTAAATAATATCATTAAGTTTCATGTGCCGTTTACTGGGTTTAAGCACAGCAAATATCCTCCGTGGGTCAATAAATCACTCCTCCGACTCCTTCGAGAAAAGAACAATTTACATCGCAGGTATAAAATATATAACAATCCTTTAGATGAGATAGAATTCAAAATACTTAGTAAAAGATGCGGAAAACTGGAACAAAACCTATATAATAATTATATTGAAATGACTGAAAAGGCGCTCAACAAAAATCCTAAACATTTTTGGTCCTTTATAAAATCTCAAAAAGTGGGAAGTAATTCTTATCCGAATATTATGACAGATGGAGTGATTTATGAATCCGACGGAACAGCTATATGTAACTTATTTCTTAAATCATTTTCAAAATCATTTTCTATAACAGACTCAAGAAATCAGAATGTAACCAGTCCGACTTCTACCTATCTCAACTATATAGCACAAAATAGCTTTAGCTTTGGGACTCTTTCGTTATCTAGGGAGTCAATACTAAAAAAACTAAAAACACTCGATACAAGTAAAGGCGCAGGTCCAGATGAAATCCCACCTATTTTTATCAAAACCTGTGCTGAAACACTGGCCGAACCTTTAGAATACATTTTTAATTATTCTTTATTGACAGGTGTCTTTTCAAATGTCTGGAAGGTAGCTAAGTAGTGCCAATACATAAATCTGGCGACAAGAACTCAGTAACAAATTATCGGCCAATCTCAATTTTATCGACAATGGCAAAAGTTTTTGAATCTGTTGTTTGTCCCTCAATACAAAGCCATTTTCAGCAATACGTCAGCGTATACCAGCATGGTTTCCTAAAATCGAAATCCACTTGTACAAACTTAGTCACATTTGTCGAGGGAATTGCTGAAGCTCTAGATAAACAGGAGGAAGTAGACGTTGTATACACAGACTTCAGCAAGGCCTTTGACGAAATCCCCCACTTACCTCTTGTAGACAAACTTGCTGCTTATGGCTTTACAGGAAATTTTGCTGACTGGATTCATTCTTATCTAACGACTTTTCTTCGTAGATGACAAAGGCTATAAGTCTGAAACTCATAAGATAACGTCAGGAATTCCTCAAGGATCCCATTTGGGGCCAATTCTTTTTAACATATTTATCAACGATATGCCCAATAGTTTCCTTTCATCAACGCCCTATCTATTCGCCGATGATTTGAAAATTGCCAGAGCTATTAAGTCTGAAGCTGATGTGCCTATGTTACAACTTGATTTAAACAGGTTATTCAATTGGTGCTGTGCAAATGGAATGGAACTTAACATAGATAAATGCTTTTTTATTAAATTTACACGCAAACATATTATAACTAAATCCAAATATTACATTGATGGTAAACCATTAAAAGAAGTTGATAGAATTAAGGACCTGGGATAACAAATTAACTTTTGTACTTCATATAGAAAGCATTGTTAGGCGCTCATGTAATATGCTGGGTTAATTATTATTAGAAACAGCGTTGTCTTTAAAAACCCACAGACACGTTCACTTTGTATAAAGCACTATGCGACTCATATATTAAGAATAGAACGGGTCCAAAAACGCTTTTTGTGGCATTTATCTCACACCTTCAAAATTTCAAAGAAAAAGTTATTCTATCATGAGAATCTTAAATATTTTAAAATGTCCTCGTTGAACAAGAGAAGGACCCTTTTGGACCTAATATTTATCTACAAAATTTTTAATAATCAAATTGACTGCCCTCAGCTTCTAAACCTTTTTAAATTCAGGATCCCCTTCCGGGTTCCAAGAAATCCCGGTTCTCTTTTTTCTCCACCATTCCATAGGACTGTTTTGGGAAAACATTCACCAGTTCCTCGTCTGTGTAAGGCATTAAATACATGGTTTATTAATGAACCCAAGGATGTTTTCTCTCTTAAACTTAACCAGTTTTGTGCACATCTGTCCAAAAATATCCCAGATTAATTATATCCGTTGTCTTTTAAATTAGTTTTATAATAAACCTCGTATTAATGTAAAAGGTAGGTACTTATGTTACAAGTTATAATATCATGCTGTGTTTACCTGTAACTGATTGTGCATTTAGCTCATAATACTTTGTTGCAATGTAACTATTTTAGTTTTTTTTTTATGTAACAGTCGTTGGTAGACCAAATAAATTAATAAATAAAAAAAAAAAAAATTTAGAACTAAGTTGTTTACTGTAAACCAATGCGATACATGGGACAAAGCACTGTTTACATCGTCAAAATTTAATTTATTTCTTTCAGTCTTAAATATTAAAGATGTGTCATCAGCAAAGAGTACAATGTCCGCATGTTTGCTAACAAAATACGGCAAATCGTTAATATAAACCAGAAAAAGGAACGGACCTAGAATAGAGCCCTATGGAATACCCATTACAATATACGATCCCGATGATTTGATATCATTACACTAACACATTAAACCCTACCCTTCAAATAGGACGCAATCAAATTAAGAGCATTGTACTTGACGCCATAGTGACTAAGCTTAAGAAGTAACGATTCATGCTCAACACAATCAAATGCTTTGGACAAATCGCAAAAAACACCTATAGCATTCTGTGATGCCTCCTAGGCCTCGAATATGTGTTTAAGAAGCCTAGCACCTGCATCAGTTGTACCTTTACCTTTAGTGAAGCCGTATTGATCATGGTGAAGTAAGTCATTTCTGTTGAAATATTCAAGCATTTGATTTAGTAATTTACTTGAAAAGAGAACTTAGATCCACTTCAGTCAGTAAGTTAATTATATTTGGCAAACAAGTAATATTGAAGCGCATATCGCCCAGAGCCAGCCGCATCGACGTCAACCGTGCCTTCATGTCATTTCTAAATTGTTGACAATTAGTATTCAGAGCGCAGCGTCCGTTCACAGTGGCACGTTTAACGGAACACCGACGGAGACGATTAGGAGAAGACAGTGACGGAGGTGGTGGTGGGAGGGGGGGTACCACCGACCACCCGCCGCCTGGAACTAAACGGTCCCTGCAACACATTTCTTTTTTAAATAAAGCGGAATAGTAGTGGTGCCGATTGAAACCAGTCTAATCGTAGCGAGGTGCTATCACGTCACAATATCCGTCTAGATAATGCCGTCGTCATCAGTCAATTGTTTTAACAGAAGACATAAATAAAATCAGATACACCCGCAAGATGTAGGTATGTCGACGCATGAAAAAGCTAAACAAACCAGATAGAGAATAAGAGTTAGATAAATTAGTTTTTTTAATTTTAATCCAATTTTAGAAAACTCTTATTTGATCTCGAACCCGAAAGGAAGAAAAATTCTAAGATTCAAATTCAAAAATTCACAGAATAATATATTTTGTTGACATTTAGCTTTCCGATCGCTAGCCAATGTGACATCTCGCTGCTGTCAGTGACATCTGCTATGAGTATGATAAAATTAGAATTTTTTTGCAAGGTTTGCTAAAAATATACGTAAGTTTCATTTTCGCCATTTCCAGTTCAATAGCCCAATAGTAGAAGCGAAAAATGACATGCTTAAGTGTATTTACAGAATACCTAAATGGTTAAATGATTTTGAATTTCATTTTGAAATACTTTGCCTCATATTTTATTGCCAAGTTCTCAAAGGAAACAGAATTTTTTTAACATATCTTTACATACTGTTACGAATTCACGATTCCGCATAGAAAGGGTTCGATGAATCCAAACCAGCCTCCCCGCTCGAGTTGCAGTCTACTGAAGAACGGACAAAGCGATGACATATAATATTAATATGATAAATGAATGATGCATCTGTGACTGTCGTGGACCTCTACAACCGACCCCAACGACACCTACATATAAGAGGGTGGTGCGCTTAATCCCCAGAAACCATTAACAAAACGTGTATAAACATGGTTTGTGTTCTAAATGAAAAAAGTGTTGCGTGAGAGATATGTCTATAGAATATAGTAGGCGAGTTGATCTTAGGAATTATACAAGCAAACTTCCACCCCCATCCGAAGTCATCGGTTCCCAAACGGGCGCTCACCGTAGTCTGATACATCTTGTTAACCTGTTTTTAACTAGTTTATGTATTCTGGAGACTTTCAACAATGTACGGCTCATTTACACAGTTAACAAAAACCAACGTTGCACGTTGCGTGTGCTGATCGATTATTATAATATTTACTTTTACATATAGCTATTGGATCGCAGCAGTCAGTAAAAAAAGGTTCGTTATTTCCGATGAGTTAAGCCTTCGATTGCCTTACAAGTTTGCCTACTGACAGGCTAGATATTACGATTCCAAAATGACACCGACAAATATTTGGAATACTACCTACATGTCACTCGATAAACGAACGATTACAACTAAAATACACCTACCGTACTAGCGTGAAAACATATTATATTAAATGATATCTCTCGATGATCTCGTAGGCTAGACTAGCCGTCCCGGGATCGATAATAACTAAGGGATAACTGTTCGTCCACGAGCCATGGGTGCTTGAGGTGTCTTTTTAGTGTACATCCTCTACACCCGCAACTCGGAGAATCACTATCACTACATGACTTATTTATAAAATTGACCACACACTACAAAGTGATATAAAATCAACAGTGGCATGTTTTAACATATGTCTCTTACAATATTGGACAAACACATCGGCGTCATCTCTTGTGCTACAAATGTGCACGGGCGTTACTTAATCACTGCACTTACTTCCCTTAGGTGCTCTGCCTTATGGTAGTTTGCAGCCAGGAATGCTCTAAATGTTCGATAATGAAGCACAGCTATAACGTATACACCGGCACGTAAATTTGTTGAGTAAATTTCCGGCCCGGCGTGGGGCCACCTGCCGCCGCGCGACTCGCAGCCCACCAAATTATCATAAAACGCTGGTGTCGCAGCACCGTTTTGCTGTCTCGGGTAAAAGTGAAATCGGCAACCCTGCATTTAGGGCTGCCTAGATATTACTCTTTAATGGAAACAATAACAGATCGTTCAGTCCAGAGGTTACGAAGCAGACACAAACCTATTGCAAATGAATCAAAAATCTATTGTTGTCGAGGGCTCTAACAACTCGTTCTTAAGTATCGGGGGTCCTATTTTGAACTTTTTGAATCTCTGCGAACTCTACACTGTTGTTTGGCTCATTTATTATCGCACGGTAGAATACGAATCTTATTTGGAAACCCTGTGTAAACGGTCCGCTTGCCATACTCAATGAATTTGAATCTAAGTCACTGGCCCTACTTTCAGCTGTTGCTGACTGGACGCGTGAAATTTCTGTAATGGATACTACATATTTGAATTAATGAAGCTACTTGTGGTTTTATACTGAAACTTGGACTGCGGAGCAATGGATTGTTTCATTACCTTACAGTCCTTACTCGTATTTATGACATGTTAACTGGTAGAGGAGATTTTAATGATTATTTAAATAAGAGAGCACGGTCTACCCACCTACTTTGTTATAAAAAAATATGCTGCTGTAAACGAACCCGCTTCCCTCGACAAACGTTGGGCTGGCAGCGGGCGAGGTTATCCATGAACCCAGGTATCAGCTTCATTTCATGTACCCTCAGTATCCCGATCGTTAACTTTATTTATTTTATGTTTGGTGGAAAATTTGCGATACCATTTACTTACTTTACTTACTTACTTACTTACTTACTTACTTACTTACTTACTTACTTACTTACTTACTTACTTTACTTATTCTCTCTCACTCAGCCTGTGTACGTGTGGCGTAAATCCAACGAACACCGGTTTTCAGTGCGAACGTAAGTCGCGTAGTTCAAACTGATGCCGTGTGAGCCTACTGTGACATAACAACACACTGTATTACGTACTGACGCTATGAGAGGCCCAAGTACGTTTTTTTTATTATTGCATAAATTATGAACAAAATAAATAAAAACAAAAACAGGGTAAGGGCAATAATATACATAAATATTTGGTATGTGATATATGTATACATAATTACGGGATACATACCCAACAACGTAGTATATGCGAAATGATGTCTTGGTTCCCACGACTACAGATTTATGAGGTTAATAACAAGGTATTAAATTTGTAATAATCCCTATAGCCTAGGGGAATCCTTAGACATCTCTTTAAAGAAATTGATATATCAACTGTAGCATCACTATATATTTAAGATAATATTATGTACGTTAAAAATACTCTACTAGTTTTCTTAGAAAGAGTAATGTTCACAATATTAATACAAGGAATAAGGCTTAACTAATTGTACCATATTTCGGACTAGGCAAAATTGGTGGCTCTTTCATGGGTAGATGTGTAAATATTTATAATAAAATTCCATTAAAATTGACAGAAATGCCATATTGTAAATTTAAAAGTCACGTCAAAGGCATTCTTATGTGGAAAGGTTATTATAAGCTTGGTGATTACTTTGAGAACAAAACTGCTTTGATATGAGTTTAATATTAAGCCAGTATTAAGTCATAAGTGCGTTCTGTAACTGTGAGTAGGAAAAAAACTTGTCGGAAGTTCTTGCCGTTTCTTCTTCCGGGACCGGTCACGGTAGGGATTTGTTGAAGCGATGGCGTAGTTTGACGTTCGAAAAGTGGTTGTAAAAACCAACTTCGAATAAATATTATTTCATTTCATTTCATATACAATAATAAATTTCCGAGAAGTAACGCCTGATACTATTCATTGTATTTCTATTGCTAACCGGTGCGCGGAGCGCGGTGTGTGTGTGTGTGTGTGTTTGCAGTGCAATGGCATCGCACGGCCGATTGTCAATATTCCCTAGAATCAAACATCGCAGCACATTTCACAACATGTTCCACTTCAGTTTCGTATGTTTGACTAAGATTTAATTAATATTACACAAACACGAACTTTATACCCTTCCGAACATCGTCGTTCAAATTGATGAAATTTTAATCTATGTTTTTTACTTCGCTCGGCATGAAAATGTTGTACGCTTGAAATTAATCAAGCAGAATATTAATAGAGCATCACTTACACACTCCGCAGGGCGCGTCTACTTAACAAGGTTAAAGCAAATTAATAATGTCTCAGAAATTAGTTTTAACACTCATAAGCGTACGTACGAATGCCGCGCGCCGCGACGCGCGCACGCCGCGCCGCTCGCTCCGACGTCGTTGTTGACAATTACTAATCGACCTGGTAGTTCGGGCCAAGTAAACTCCATTAAAACTCAATATGGAGAACTGACGACACCAACATTGTCACGCTGCCCTGCCGAACACTTTAGGCACATTAATCTGTGTACAGAATTAACTTCACCTTGATCTATTGATTCGCGAAAATATAATTGCTTAAAAAAATCGTTAGCCAGATCATTAGTAACAAATAATAATTTAATTAATTTTTATTACGTGTTTAGTGGTTTGTAATGAAAACTATTAACAACATCATATTTATAAGCAATTCATGTGTTCATCACCGACACCGAGTGGAGAGACTTTAACTGACTTAATTTTATAATGAAATCTGTTATGTTTTATTGATTTAGTAGTTAAAAACATAGTTCTAAGGTTTCATTAAACATTTTTTTCTTCTTATAACATTTAGCATTGTAAAAGCAACGGATTGCAAAGATATTTTATTGCAAAACGATCTACATATAAAAGTGTCAACTACGAACTACGAACACATTTTACATTACTATTAAATACGTCACTGCTAAAAGTTTCTACTCGGAACAATTGTGCTGCACACAATATTTCAAATCATACGTGAAACATAAATTCGACCCTGAACCATTTTTGCTTATAGTAGCCTTCCAAATCACGAGAAGACCTTGGCAATTTGTTAATTTAAGGGAATCCTATTGCGAGGTTGTGTAAGCACGATTTTGTATTAAATATTGAACTCTGAGCTAGCATCTCATTCCTGATGACGTGGAGACATCGTACTTTTAAGGTGTTATAGATATCAAGCTGGGACTTTTTTAAAAGATGTTAGTTTCACACGTCACTGAATTTAAATTAGAATCGTATATCCAGATGCAAAATACCAATTGATGACAGTCAAGACACGACCAGCACATTAACTAATAACAACAGGTGTTATGTGAAGCGACAAACACCGACGGACCAATAATACCAGCCAGCGGCGCGCTCGGCGCGCGCTCGCACGCGGCACGAAGGTCGTGTGTCGTGGGTCGACACACATTTGTCGTTGTAACACATTGCCACTAATTAAAAAGGTTTTTACACAAATTAAATGCCAGTGTGTTACGTGGAATACAGGTAAATACTGAGTGTAATTTAGAGTACCGAGTGGCAGTACTCCCTTTCGGTCGATTTGATTGCGTGCTGCTTCTGCTCCTAACATTTTTACAACAAAATATATAGTAAAAATTTTATCATATTATTTTCGTTACAACAGAAAATAATATTTTAACATAAAAAATGTTATGTTATGCTATATCATCATGTTTTTTTACCACTGAATAAGATCTTATTTTTCTTTTCAGTGATCTTCGTTCTTTTGATCTCTCATAAATATGTAGAGTGACTTACATCGTCCGTTATAACTTGTCCCAACCTCAACCCCGAGTTTTCACCCTCGGCGCACCTGACGTTCGCAATTTTCCGTTCTCGAACAAGCAACCTTCTATTATGTAGACCTACGTAGGTACTTTTTAATTAAATCTCTCCGGATTAAAATTGTTTTTGAATACACAGCATCTTTACGAGTTGCTGGTAGGCAGGCGATAGGTATACATACGGTGCCACACGTCTGAATCGGACGAGTTAAACTTCACTTTACTTTGTAACCTATTTAAACTTCGGTTCCATTAATTGGACACCGATGTTTCGTAGAATTTTCATCAAATTATAATAACCGGAGGGTTAATGCTTAATAAAACCTTTTATCATATATAAGAATTCAAGATTTTTGATAATTAGTTTAATTTACGATAATAGAGTACGGCGAATGCGACTGATAACTTTTTCTCTTGCAAGTCCCTTTCTGAAGATACCTGATGAGGACCCAGATAAAGATGAGACATAATAGCAGTGTTATCTATTTCACTTCCTCACTCGAACCTATCGAAATTGAATGTTTACCTCGGCCAATGCACACCTTTGAGAATGTTTAAGGTTCAAAGATCTACTTGCATTGTATCTCTTCGTTGTATTTGTCTCAGCTTTCTGCATGATATTTTTCTTTACTGAATAAAATTATTAAATTATCTATAATATATTATTTGGTAACGGGAACAGTACCAGTGGTCATAATACTGAAAGAGCCCATCCAGGTTAATGTTCCTGCAGAACTGAACGAGCATTGTGCAGTTAAAATGCCTACACTGGATTTACACAACACATAATCCTTAAGTTAACAAACGTACCGTCGCGTTGCAATGAATCAGTATCAGCTTAAATGCTATATGTAGGTGTTACTTTAAAATCAACATGCGCGTCATAAACAATATCAAAAACTTTTAACACGATAATTGTTTGCTGGAGACGCTCGCAAATATATTTTATTATTTATAAATTTCCTATTTCCTATTTTACGTATTTAGGAGTCTTACAGTCTGGCTGATCTTGCTGAGTGCTACACCAGGCACACCAATATTTATGTTCCTGCTTAAATGCTCATCGTATTAAATATATTTTGCTATGATGAAATTACAATACCTTTAATAGTTTGATCTTTTAGGGTTCCAAATTAGGTATCCCAGACTTTCAGTATTAAAATACCTAGAGAAAATGATAAATATATTTTAACTTGTTTCGTATTAAAGTACTCGGGGACTTCGGACTTTCCCATCGTGTAAGGACGAACATCTACTTTAGGACGGAATATTTCGTAATGGTATGTGACTGTATAAAGTTTTATATTGTATAAATTAAGTCAACGAGTCACAAGTTAAGATCGGGTGGCGGTGAAGCGCGAAAGCCACATCCGTTCTGTCATTATAATTGTACCCAAACGTCGACAGCCTTAATCTCAGGGGCGAGTGTGTAATTAACCACCAGAAGATCCCGCGCTTATCGGCTCCGCGTTAAAGTACTCTTATATTTTTAATTCTTTCGTTCGAGCTATTCGATCTCCGACCTCTACCGCCATTCCTTAATTAACTTGACATTCGATTGCTGAACGTTTAAAATATTAGGTTGACCCTGCAAAGAAAGAAAGAAAATTCTGTGAACTCTTGTGTTTGATTTTAGGTATGTGAACGGTTCGCGAGGTGTTATTTATAGAGATATGGTTATCTATGCATGACATCGTCAACGAAGCAACCAGTATGTTATTGATTACACGTTTTGATCTTGAATTTTTACCTCAAAAAAATTGAGAATACTGGAAAATAAATTCCTAATATTGTGTATTGTTTTTAAATATAGTATAAAATTGCTCATCAAACGCGGGACGTATCGCTCAATGCTTATTTCACCATAAAAGTAGTTTGTCTTTGTAACAGTGATATAGATCTAACTGAAAACAAATTGCTCCATTAATTAATTCTTAAACTATATTTTTACTTTGTGAACTTTGTAAAGTTTTTTCTTTATTTTTGTTGTAGTATTATAACAATTATTTTTTATTATTGGTGTCGAAGATATGTGAGTAGAGGTAGAAGGTGGTTACTTGCCTCGATAAATTTTTGATGTTAAAAAAATTGCAAAATCAGTCCACGCAAAAAATAGAGCAAAAACATTTTTTATGTATAAGGCACTGGCAATTACAATTTATTTTGAAATTAATACGAGGAACATGAATGTTTCAATATAATACTGAGAAATGAATACGTGTAACTGTTTTTACGATTACACATGTCGCCTAAAATCGGTTAAAATGATTGATAATAATTAATTTTGACTTTTTATTTTTTTTCTGATTAAAGTCCTTTCTAACGTAGCCGTTAAGTACGGCTATAACGAATTAAATGGGTTTTGATAACCCTGAGAGATGACTGACGAAGTCACTTTATATCAATCTTATAAAACTTTCGACACACGTGAAACTTTGTATTAATACTTAAACCACAAAATGTTGTAAAACCTTTTAAAACAATTTACTACGAAAAACACAATTACATTTAAAATTGCTAACTACACTATAGCTTATAACCGGTAATATTCCATATCTGAAAAACTAAACAATTTTATTCATATTCAAGCCTTTGCCATATTGGGGTGGCCTAGAATACTACCCCCAATCCCATGCTGGTAGAACAGGGTGTCGTAAGAAGCGACAGAAGCCAGCCTGTTTGGTGGCAGAGCTTCGCGTATAGATTATATTATCAGTATTATTATTAATAATAATAAGTCATTAATATAATTAGTGTTAATATTATCTTTCCGTGAATCCTGCCTGGCTAGCTACCACCCTCCTGCTCGATTCAGCCGCCAAACGACTCGGCTGGGGGCTTGAGAGCCAGTACATTCTTTCTTATTTCCTGGCCGATAACGCATCAGTGATACTTTTGGTCTTGTTGATGTCCAAAGGCGACGGTGACCACTTACCATCACGTGGCTTGTCTGCTCGTTTGTCGACAATTAACATAAATAAATAAATTCAGATGCCACCACTTTCGCAACCTTATTCTTCTACCAACCCAGTAGCATTTCAAAATAAATTACAAAGAAACCCGTAATGTTCAGCGGGCAAGTGATGATTACATCCATGATATGTCCTTAACGTACCCTGGAGTGAACCACCACCCGAAATGCACAACGTCATTCTCCGTAGGCCGCTGACAATCAACACAAATGTGGAACCGAACGCGCTGATATCAAAATATAATCGACGGTAGTACCTCGAAGAAAACAAAAAAGCTCACGATATAGCTTCACCTCGAGCACAATCAATCTGGCAGATCGTGTCTCGCGGGTAGTGCGCGTTATTAGCAGCGCTCCGGTTATGACGGCAATTAACCCGTAAGACCCGCCCCCGCCGTCTCAAATTCCGTCTACGCTCACATTCACCTTATCTTACGAAGGGCACCGAACAAAAAGACTGTTACGTTCACTACATAACAAAACACTTTCCACAGTCCTATATAAACAGTACTGACAATAAAACTGCAAGTGTAAAGGGGTCATACGTACGGACAATCGGTAAACAATTATTCTCTATTTATAATATTATATTCTGCATGATTCAACGTCTCCTCCCTATTTAAAGGAAAAATTTCAGTTTCATTGTTCATCTCGCTTACTTACTACTAAATACTTCGCTAATCTACTAACCTTAGGCTTTACAATCCTCCTCGTAGTATGGGGATTTTCATTAATTAATTTACTATTCAGGCAGTAGGTACTTCTCTGGAGCGCCTTGCCTATAGACATCAAGAAATTTCCAATTAAAAATTCGTTTAAGCGACGGGTTTGCCAGTACTGTTTAAATCAAGTCACATGTGTTAAGTTATTTGAGCTTGTCCGTGTGAATGTATGTATTGTATTTATTTAATATGTATTTAAACCGTATATGTGTCTAAATGTGTGTAGATATCCATTTACAATAAAAAATAAATAAATAAATAGTGTTATATGGTCCATCTCGGTACTCGGATGTGACCATAGGGACAATCACACCTGTAGCCGCACACCACCAGATGGACTCTCACACAAGCAAATCAAACCGAGCAATATAGTGGACGGTTTGGATAACCTTGTTCGTTATTTGGAAGCACATCTTTCGGTGTAAACCCTCACCTCCCTCGTTACTATATACTCGTATTATCCCCCACATACTGTAAAATGTACAATAACAATGCGATGTTTATTAGCCACTTCGAAAGGTAAACAACTCCAGACAGCAACAATGATAAAAGAAAGTTTATTGTTACGTCATTCGCGAACCAAATGTGGATCTAAGAATATGAAAATTTTATTCATATGTAACGTACGTTATATATCTTAAAACTTCTGTAAGCTCTTGACGTGAAATTCAGTCGCTTATTCCAGTAGTTCTCGGTTAGAATCCGGCATGCTTAACTTCATGTTTTGTAGCTGGACTGGTGGCCTTGATGACGTATGACCTAGTTAATTTCATAAATATTTTGAGTTAAGTAGGTACTTAAGTAACATAAAAATCCTTTGGTAATTAATTTTATAAAAATGACAGTGACATCACGAATAACAGATACCATATTTCAGTATCTGCATAGAGATGTGCACAAAGAGAATGCATATCATGTGTGTGTGACGTAGGCGTAAGATAATTACTAGTCACGTTTGTTTGGTGTAACTTATAAAAAACATGGGCGTTGCATGAAGATGTCTATACTAGTTTTCAAGGCACAGACAAGCCATCCGATCACCGGCTAACCGTGGCCGTAACCGGCAGCGTGCAAACTTCCGCTTATAGCCCTAGCCCTCCAACAAGGTAACGGTACCTCCAAAACATTTCACGATCGATTCTACGAGAAGGGTGTAGCAAGCCAGGAAAGTCTTACTTGCCTACCTACCTCGGTTGGGATTTAGGTGGGTACGAAACTGAATGACCTCCGAATTTCATCAAGAGGAATCTGGCGTCACAGCCCAAACCATGTCGGTAGTAAGGCAATAAATAATTTGGGTAAAAAGTTGGTTGACTGTAACTGTTGGTTTACGGACGATAATTTTACGTGATAAAAAACATTGATGAAATATTGCATACATTTATGAATTGAATTGAATTATTATCACTGAATTATCATCATTTTGCATAATACAAAGAAGGAGATAATTGAAAATTATTATTTTTTCGATAAATTAATATTTATTTGCACTCATTAATTCAAATACTTTTTACTTAAATTATACAGATTAATTACAAGTAACAATGTACTATTAACAATTTATTTACAACTTATATACATGTGTGATATTTAAGACGCATCGGCCGATGGAGTGGAAGAGAGTTAGATGCGTCACAAGCCGAACGCTTAGGCTGATCGTGCCTCTCTATCGCTTGTTCCGCGCTCTCGCTTGCACAGTCGGCTCAAGCGGAACGTGACTATGAGTCATGCTTTTTCGTACGTGCAGCCGGCGTTCATTGATTTATAAGACGTTATCACGTCAAAATTTCACCATAAACGTCATCTATGCAAGGCAGTTTAATCACTTAAAAATATAAAATACACTTAGCTTCTTTGCTTGCTTCCTATTAATATATTTCTCATTAAATGTACAGAGTGAATGCCAAGTTGCGATATGGTTTTACACCGAGTGATGTATTTTTGGTGGCCCGGAAGACTGCTTCATCTTGATAGTGATGATGTGGATGGATGTTACCTTTGCTTCATTACAGAATATATGAGTTACAATATTATTTGTATAAACGTGGTAATGTATGTGCAAACTTAGTAACTGCAGAATAAAAAATGTATATACGTATATCTAGTATAAAACCTGTGATGGAAACTAACTTTTTTAATTAGTAGTTTGTAAGTTATCGTAAAAAGTGTTGCCTCCCTTTCCTTTTTATTATAAAACAATAGGGTAGAAAACAAAGAAGAGAAAAGAATGACAGACGAGTTCTTGTAAAATATAATAAACAATTTCAACGAAAATTTGTTTCAATATGATGTAGTGGCGTTTTCGAGGTGCGAAATATTTTTTATTCCGCACTATTTATTTATTTTATTTATTTACTATAAATGCACACACCGAAATATTTTACAGGAAATGGTATAAAGAAAAGGTATATTATATAAATAAAAGTCAGATTTAAGTGTACAAGTGTTTGGTAGCAGTGAGTTCCAAAGTCTGACTGCTTGAACAGAGAAAGAGTTGGAATAAACACAGGTTTTATGGGTCGGGTAGTTAAGAAAAGTCTACATGTGTCTTCAGGCAAATGAAGGACGGGCGTAGGAAAAACGATCACGTAGATATTAGGGAAAAACAATATTACATAGGAGACATATTATTCTGGCGTTCCTACGGAATGGAGAAGGGAGCCACTGGAGCTTATTGCGAAAATTAGACACATGACCTAAGACCGAAAAGAATGCGTATACATAAGATTTTTTAATCGCTCAATCTTATTTAATAGCCCATCAGTGGCAACTAAGTAGCAAGCATCAACAGCAATAGGTAAAATTGGTGTACTAACGAAATGACTATGTATGACAAAATAAATTTGGTTTCAAAAGGTAGGAAAATTTGGAGGCATTAGCGAATGGAAAGTGACATTAACTTTACTGCTGACATTGTTAATATAATCATCCCAATATACGTAGGAGTTGAAGGTGACACCTAGGTTTATCACACTGTCAATGAAAAGCAATGAGATGACCGTGAACTAAGACTGGCGCAGTCGACGATCTGTCAACAGCATGAATGCCATGTCTGCTACCTATTATATATTCGTCGTTCATTAGAAGATATAATTTTATTTATGTACAAAGTAGTCCCTTTATTCTATAGGCAACATCGCACGATTTAGAGATTAATTTAATTCGATACTTTTTTTTATGTACCCACACCACGGCACCTACGTCGTTACTATCTTTGTAACACTGCTCATTTCTTTTTTGTGCATGGTAACGAGCGCACGCGCACAGCAAAAAATTGCCGAAACGTAGTTCACAGGAAAAATTAGAGAAATATAAGCATAAAATATGAAAATTGGAAGAAAAAGAATAAGGATGGCGAACATATTGAAGGTTAGTTTAACATTTTATTAAATGTATAAGTGTTTTAACAAGTGAATAACATTTATTAACAAATCAAAATCGAGATTGACTGCGAGTCAGTTGCGTTAACATAATTAGCTGCGAGTTACTTATGCGTCATACTTCTATGACAACCTTATTCCTACCTCAAAAATATGTGTTTATAAAATAACATTCATAATTAAATCAGAATTGAATGCAAGTCAATTACGATAGCTTAATTAGCTGCGAGCTAATTATGGGTCATCTTTTTGACAACTTTTGTAGTAAGTGGAAATGTTTGTAGTCTTAAGTTATGTTTGCAATCGATTAATTATGTATGTTTATAACTGTTTGATATTAAAAGAAAAATAAAAATTGGATATGCACACGAACTACCTACAAAAAGCGTTATATGCGTACCTCTTATTATTCCGCTCAATTATTGCATTTTTTGTAGATCTTACGAACGATTTCGAGCCTCAAGAACCACAGAGCCTCCCGTCAACTCCTCCATGTGAAGAGAGCCATGAAGTGACGGGCCATGCCCAGCAGGAAATATCAGGCCTCGCGCAGGATGCAGTTACTATGCCAGCAGAAACAGTACCAGAGGCCAGTTTAGACCCGGAGCTACTGTCGACGTTGGGATCTATTACGTCTGATACTCTCGACTTCGGGGAAGGCCTAGGGAGTTTATGAACTCGTCTATTGAGGAAAGGATTAGCCAAAGAGGATAAAGATAAGCTCATGAATGAGCATCTCGTACCCGCCAACTGCAAATTACTGCAAGCGCCTAAACTAAACGCGGAGGTCTCTGCCGCCGTCTCAGACATAGTTCTAACTACGTCTCTCTAGGTCGGGACAAAAAATTGGTTAGTTTTCAACAACAATTAGGAAACGGTACCGCGACAATAAACAAAGCAATGGATACTTTGCTCAAGTCAAACAACAAAGTTCTTGTCTTAAAATATTTAAGCGACGGTTGTCGCTTGTTATCTGATTTGCACTATTGTTTAACTAAAGACAGAATATAATTAATTACGCCAAGTCTACAAAAGGACTTTCTTCACGTTATTGGAGACTCTGAACGTGATGATACACTATACGGTAACTCATTATCAGAAAAAATTAAGGCTTGTAAAACTATTGAAAAACAAAGGTCTCAGATAAGGAAAACAATGGTAAATCAGAAAGCTAGCAATATTGTTCAAACATTGGTAACGAATCCTGCTCACCAGGGAAACTGGTCAGGACCTCCTCATTACCCGTCAAACAGAGTGGGCGGGGAGGTCCTTAGGCGACCACCAGTAACGTCACGTCAGTCATGTCAGTCGCAAACTCAAACGTAAGCGAAGAGCTCATACGTACCGAAGACACGTTCATAACAACAAAAATAACGCAGGCAGAATCCGATTCTTCCTCAGTGGCTGGTTTCATAGAACCAAAAATACGGTGATGTTATCATGGACAGAGCACGGTCTTAAAATCCCCTTCTGTACTCAAGTAACAAGTAACTACAAGTAACAATTCGCACTAGTTTTTAACTTTACTTATGTTGACCTAAAAGACGCCTATGTATTAGTTCCTATATCCAAATGTAATCGAAAATACATACGATTCAATTTCCAAGCTCCTAATTCTAACAATTTATGCACTTACCAGTTTACTGCTTTGCCATATAGCCTCTCTGTGGCACTGAGGGTGTTTACAAAAATCATGAAGGAAGTCATAGCCTACCTTCGAAAACTAGGACGTAAATCAGTAATATACTCGTACATCTATGATATTTTATGTATAGGTGATGATTATGATGAATGTGTCAGTAATGTATGCGAAACTGTAAATCTTTTAGAAAGCTTAGCGTTCGTAGTTAATTACTATAAAACTTCATTAAAACCCACACGAATATGTAAATTTATAGGGTTTGTATGTAATACACATGATATGTCCTTATCGTTACCTAGTGATAAACGTACCGGTATTAATCAGTTGCTCGAAAAGTTGCTAAAATTGCCAAAATTTACGATTCGAGAATTTGCGCAATTAATAGATGTATTAGTCGCAGCATGTCCAGCAGTTCGATATGGGTTTCTTTATATAAAGGTGTTGGAATGAGAGAAATTTCTAGCGTTACAACAATATAATAATAACTACGAACGAAAGATACAGGTTCCCAAAACAGTTCTAGAAGATCTTAATTGGTGGCATGACCATATCTTTATAGCTATGTGCCCTATTGTAAATCAAAGTTATAAAAAAGAAATATATTCAAAACTGGTTGGGGTACTGTCTGTAAAAGGGCGAAAGTCCATGGTAGATGGAAATCCGTAGAAATGAAACACCATATAAATTTTTTAGAACTTCAGGCTGCATTTTCAGGTTTAAAGAGTTATACTAGTGATAATGAAAACTGTACCATATTGCTTAGGATAGACACAGCCATTAATTGTATAAAAAGATATAATATATTAAATGATATATTAAAAGATACTTTGGTTGTCCAGATATTTATCTTTTTGCTTCTTGTGACAATGCCAAATGTGACTTATTTGTATCCTGGACACAAGAACCAGATGCATGTACCGTAGATGCCTTTACTCTGGATTGGCAATCTAAATACTTTTACGCGTTTCCGTCCTTTTCCTTAGTTTTAAAATGCTTACGCAAGAATTTTGAAGAAGGGGCCCAGGGAATTTTATTCACACTCCGCGAGATCCCGCTCGACGCATTAAATTTAACGATCGCTTCGCTATCTGACAATACTATAAATTAGACACTATTTCAATTAATCAAAGCGGAGCTAAAATAGCCATAACGGATATTATTAAGACATCTGCCCCGGGGCGAGATCAATCTTTATTGTTTCTTCCGGTTCTTTTGAGACGATTTTCAGACGATATTTGTTCTGCTTCCGTTCTCAAAAATTATATTTTTCTAATAAAAAATATGAAGACTCCGAATGTATTAAGTCTCTTATTAACCTATAAGAAACCACACAAAGCCGCGACAGCTCAATCTATCAGACGACGGATTAAGCTGATACTGGCGGAAAGCGGCGTCGACGCGATTAGAAAAACAGCTGCTTGGACCAGCACATCATCAGCATTTGCCCCATTTTACAATCGACCCATCCCAAGCGACGATGATTTTGCAAACGCAATTGTGTTTGCTAGAAACTGATTAAATTATCTAAATTAAGAGACTTGTTGATTTTTAGAATAACTAAGTTTAATTATATCAAGACTGAAGTTTTTACGTTTCGCTCTTTGTTAAATACCTACTTAAGTAATAAAATATGCATTATCCAAACAAAACTTGTTTCTCTAAAAATCTACTTTGTACATAAATAAAATTATACCTGAAGAATGAAGTGACGAATATATATTAGGTCATCAAACGAATCTCCTGAGATGAAGTTCGATCACTATTATATGAGCCATTCATTTATTGGCATTAAGTAGTAGGCCATAAGACTTAGCCCACTTGTTAATGCGTGCGAAGTCTTTGCAATGACTGTGATAGCAGAATCAATATCTTTAAGATGGAAACGATGATAGATTTGCAAATCGTCTGCGAAGATATGGAAGATCAATGAAATCACCTCAGTAACCGAGTTAATAAAAATGGAGAAAGGAAGACGAGATAAAGCCACCATGAGGAACACCCAAGTTAACTGCATACATATCAGAGGAGGACTTGTTTTGACGTATGCATTGATTGCGATCGTGGAGATAGGAGTCGAACCACCTAAAGGTGGACGTAGAAATATTGAAGGAATGGAGAATAGCAGGCAGATTGTTAAAGTCGACAGAATTAAATGCGCTACTGAAGTGAAGAAAAACTTTAAGCAAGCACTATTTTAAATTTAGCAACTTCAGTAGTAACATTTCATATGAAATTATTATTTACTTTTGTTGATAAAATAAATCACGTTACTAATACCCATTGTACGTGCTCGCTGCTCACTTGGCCGTTTTTTCACAATATTGTCTGTATCCTGTTATGGAACTTTTACTTACTTACATAAGTGTAAATACAGAGTTACAAAAACTGAAATAGCGGCGTTTATTTTTTTAATTTTAACACTATTCCTTTATTATTAGTATGTCGGCGTAGAAAATATTGTTGGCGCCGGGGTCCAACATCTTCGCTTAACATTGTAACCGGCGGTCATCCATTCAAATATAGACGATCACGGTCGACTATATCGAGCTAATAAGCAATAAGCCCTTCTATCTTGTTAAGTATGTATGTGTATGTTGCGGGTTGCGCCTGCACGTAGCTGGTCTCCCGGTCTTAGTGTCTGACGTGCGTTCCTTCCGGTTACTTCCGTATTAATACAAAACATGGGATGAAACGTCACTATATTCTACACATTGTCCTAATATTTTGGCGCTAACGTCAGCCGCAGTTTCCAGCCGACCCCCTCGTTCAGTCTGTCACGGTGACGTGACGACTCTGACGACTATGGGACCAAAATGTATAAATGTTATTCATGGCAAAACAATAGAGTTACGTAATAGAGGAACACTCATCTCAAAATCGCGTCACTAAAACATAAATGTGCATGTGTGTGAAAAATACACTGATGTGCGTGACTTTTAGTGATGTCAAATTTACGTCCATGTATTATCGACATGAATGTCGACTATTCCATCACAGGTTTCTTTGCTATATTCAATTCGTTCTCTTAATTAATTATTACATGTTAAATTAATAACACCATGCTAATCCTAGTAACTTCTCTTTATTTCACTTCTTCTAAACTGAACCTTATTTGACAGGATAAAACAAAACGTGATTAAACGGTACTAAAGAACACAATAATAATAATGCTTATTGTTTTTAATTAATTCTTTGATGTAAATCGATATAACTTATTACCCTCAGAAAGGAATTAACCAACAAATTTTGGAGGTATAGATTGTTCATTAACATGTCAGTGATTTCGTAGAACAAAATAGTTGCCCTTAAAAAGTCTACTGTAAACTTAGTGAGGAATCCTACCTATCTGGTTTAACATTCGAATCCATTTTTCTTTTTGAACTGCATTTACAGGAAACCTTGAAGAAGAAAACTTTGTCAATAAATATGAAATCACATTCGCCGTTTATTATAATATCATAATAATAACAAATATAAAATTCGCCAAATTTTATCAATTTACGAAGCTAATACTATTCTAAAGCGAAAGATACACCTTAATATCAGTCTATCTATTTTATGTCCAATGTGTTTACAAGCTGCAACCAAAACTAAAAAGGTAAAATATGAACAAATCTAGGTAAAACAAAAAATATTTATTTATACCTATTTAAAAATTATCCACTTATCGATAGATTTTGTGCAAGTCCTACACGAAACGGTATCATTTTCACGTACACAATATCTTTTTATCTTACACATAATTATGAAAAATAAGTTATTATTCATAAAATGGAGTATTTGCTGCATATTATTAATCTTAATTTATATAATTTTAAGATCAACTTTTATGGAAATAAGGATCGTGAAAGTAGTATTGCTCTATCAGTACTTACCTGTGTATTGCCTCTTTGTTTGGGTTATTGTTATAAGTAATCCTACAATTTAATACTGAATACGACACCATTATGTGTACTATTTTTAGTCTGATAAAATATAGAAATATTGAAGTGAAAGTAATAAAATAACAAATAACAATTTTTTGACAGGAGAGTAATGGAGAGTAAATAGTTTAAAAACAGTCCTACGGTAAATTTTCTTGTAACTCTTTCTCGCAAGTAGGATTATCCGTAAAGCTCGAAATCTCACTCGCACACTGTGTTCCTCTATTACTATTATATTAGCTCTATGGGCAAAACACACCATTAATCATTTGCATTTACTTGTCGTTTCGTCATTTGTAATTTGATATCAAATTACATTGAATGAAAAAAATTTAATAATTGGTATACCTACATATAGTTTTATTAGTTCCTAGTCACCCGCTCCCTGGAAAAAATAAATAAACTTTAAGTTTAATGACAAAACCACACTGGATTCCATTAATCACGTGATACTCAAAAGAGGGGGAAGGGGGTTCGGAAAAAAGTCACGAAATGTAACAAGGGCGAGAGGTGGTGTAAAGAGATATCAGGTGTTCGTTGAACGTACGATTTCTAAACCGAAAATTGCGGTCGTCAGCAGCTTGTGGGTAGGACCCGCCAGCGGTATGAACTGTATTTCTGTTCGAAGAAAAATGTTAACACACATGTACATATATATCATATCACAAGTAACCTAATGATTTGAGCGCAATAATAGTTCAGAGACACATATTGTTAGTCGTTCACGCCTAATCACGTGAAGATCGATCGCTAAATCTAGTATTCGCGAAAATGACGGCGTCGAGTGGCTCGATGAGACCCACGTTGATCTTCAACAATGCTCAGTGCCAACAGCTAACTTGCAAGATGCTTATCCGCTTGTTAGTGTTGAAGGAAGGCTCATTAAACAGTGGTCCGAGAACAACGTTCATTAAGTATATTCATGTACCGGTACAATTACATGTTTTTCACAAGATTACACTTTTCCTTTATTATTTTTATGCCAGTCAAAAAGACCGTACAACCTTTGTATGTCTGAACATATTTAACACGGTACTAAATTTTCTAAAATTAAATTAAATGATACTTGTATTTAAGGATGGCATTCAGAATTATTTTTTAGATACTTTGTAAAAAAAACGTAATTTGGGTCGGGAGCGGAGGGTAGTCTTAAAACTCACCACATCTCATACCTTCATAAACGATATTAAAAAATTACGATAATTTTTTGGTTCGAAATATTCTTAATTGTAATGTAACATTTTATGAATTTCGCATTTTTCGCATTACGCCGACATAGAAGTGAGCTTTCGAAATCTGGCTGGTCCCGTAGAGTGTGACTTTAGATATTCTGGTCTTTCGATGTACATATATATTTCTGCAAAAAATACTCATCACACCGAATAAGTTTTTCTGCAACGGTACTACGACGTAATATATCTAACAGTTTTACTGATCCCTTAGGATTCCACATCAACTACTCCTAACCTTCAATATATACACCTTTAAAAATATTATTTACATTAAAAAAAAATTTACTCTGGCAGCATTTCGATATCTCTAACGGTCCATGCTTGAACCCAAGACATCCTTTCATTCTGTTGATGCACTCTGTTGAGAGTTGCTGAGCTCGGTTCCAATGTTGATATGCATTATGGGTTACAGTGCCGTAGAGCCGGGATTCAGTGTGTCCGACTCGATCGGAGACGTGTCGGTGATACCTTGGACGTTACGGACGACCATGGGTGACATGCGTGACCACTTACTATCAGGTCATCCGTCTACTCGTTTGGTCGTTAAATAAAAAAAATCGTACAATAATGTTCATCATACTAAACTACTTACACAACTGCAAAATACCAATTGATGTATCAATACCAGCGGCCGATTATTATTAATTTGTCATATTAGTAACAACAGAGTTATGTAGGGCTTCGTCACACGCACGCCACCTCTGCCTCAAATATTTGATATGCACA
Organism: Megathymus violae; assembly: GCA_003671415.1. Classification (NCBI taxonomy): domain Eukaryota; kingdom Metazoa; phylum Arthropoda; class Insecta; order Lepidoptera; family Hesperiidae; genus Megathymus; species Megathymus violae. Next base: position 163,219 of record PDGT01000128.1, read on the forward strand.
GTATAATCTCAATCCCAACACAAACACTTTCACTAAGTCCTCCGTTCCGTGCCGCCCCTCCCGTCCACCCAACACTCGAGTCCTCTCCAGTTCTCTCCCATAATCTGTTTGTGTATGTATAAAGTACTAGCTGCGGTCGGCGGTCGCTCTGTCCAAGCTCGAGATAATCTCTCCTCTTACGTTCTAAAAACACGCTTAAACTCTGCTATTGTTGTCACAATTTTCATCCGAGTGTTCAAAATTGTAATATTCGCACTCCATGGAGAAAATTGTAATATTTAAGTTTATTGCGCAACGTTTTTTTTTTCATAAATATGTTTATCTTGCGTATCGAGATAAGAGGTTCAATAACTACCGACACGTGAAGCGTTACAAATGTTAGCTTCGAGGCTTTGAGGTTTTTATTTATAGTTTTGAGAACTGACGAAAAAGCAGATGGACTACGACGTTAAGTAGATACCTATGGACACGTTCAACCCTAGACGAGTCGCCAATGCATCGCCGACGCAGAAGGAGAGAAGTTCTCTGTTTGCGCCTTTTTTGAAGAAAACCCCAATGACACAGCGCTTCGAAAAGGCCTTCGAAGGAGCCCATTACACAACTTACAAGTGCGCAATCAAAACTAACTCAAAATCAGCCTGTGCAAAATCGGTACAAATCCAGTCGATTTGGATAATGTAAGAAGCAGAACACTGTTTTGTTGATAATACAATACACGTGGAACATAGTCTGCGGCTTCCCACGATACTCTTAAAAGTCTCCTGCGTAAGGAATCAGATTTTTCAACACGGGCTAGTTGTAATTTGATTTATTAATACAAAATATAAACAAACAACCAATCGACACACACGGGTGCCTGCAGTACACTCGCGGACAATTGAATAGGACATAAGTTACGCTATCTTGTTTCCGTCTTTTATTGATTTTGTTTGATTTTTAAAAATGTAATTATTAAAGATATATACGCGTATATATATATATAAAATTTTTTTTATTGTTTGTAAGAAGTAAATTCAATTCACACAGAATATCTGTATAATTCTTGAATTATCTTGAAATAGTGCTGCTCCAATATGGATTGTCCGGTTGTTCGACGGCTTTCATGGAGGTTTAATTTCTTCTTTAATTTAAGGGTTTAATTTTAACGATAACAACCGGAACTGAATGTTTACTGCTACTACGATTTATTTACATGAGTACAATTTAATGATCGC
>PDGT01000128.1:164502-196503 GCA_003671415.1 Megathymus violae
TACTTTCCGTACATCGAGCAACAAGTGAGTGCCGACCAGCCCGTCGTTACGTAAAATGGCTCTTTTGATGTCACTGAATCTCGGTTGGGTTCACGGTTGCCGGAAATTCTTATTTATTTTCTATTAAATACGTCGACAGCGCGTGTTGACTCGGCGCGCTGGTTCGTTTCAGCAAACACTCTATGTATTACTTCACGTTCGATCAAAGCTAAATAAAATTGTCTTATTATTTATACTTTAGTGATAGGGTCGATTTACCGATGGAAACGAGCGCTGGTAACATTTAATTGTAAAAGTGGCCAGTGGATCTATAGGTAATGTTAAGCAAACACGGCCATCGCTATTAGTGTAATGACCCACGTAATTATATGGACACTAGCCTCGCGCCAATAGGTCTATCCACGCGTGCGTCATGCGTTTTTTTATATCGATCTTTAGTGTTAACAGATAGTAGCCTAGTTTTTAGACGACCCTTATATATCGTTGTGGTTACTGTGTTAATGGTATTGGCCGGAATCTCAATAGCTTCTTAGATACGATATTTATATACGATATAAAAACAACAAGGAAAAAAATTCTATCGAAATATTTACCCGAATATGTTTTGTTCGCAGAACATAAATTATTATGCGATGATCGAGTACTATTGAGCTGTAACTCGTCGCCGCCTGACGCCACTATGAACGACCCGGAACGCATAGCGCGCGACAAGGCCGCTTGCGACGCCGCCAACAACAACACTTCACCTCTAGATGCAGGTATACAAACAATTAAGATCGCTCGCAATTACTTTCCAAGGTTTAATACTCGTTGTGATGAAAGCACAGATCCTTAATGTCCGAGCATGAACTGTCAACTGCGACTTTAATGCCCCGCTCCGATAAGAAACTGGCGATACATCTGCACTGTTCCCAGTTCCGTAGGAAGGCAGTTTAGACAATAGTCCCTTATGTCATAACCTATTGAAGGCATTTGAAACATTTAAACTAGTAGCCAATGCTCTGCGTTACCCTCGATTGCTTCTGCCTAGCCATGGCGGAAACCATCTTGACAGTCACAAATCAGCTGCCGGTTGTCCAGATACCGGACCTATAAGCTTATTGGACACTTATTATTTTATTATTTTTACTTATTTTTGCGATTTGTCCTTTTTGGTAGATCGAGACCGCCTTCAAAATAAAAACACTGAGGTGAATTAAACATGCCTGTACTCGATAAAGTCAGCTTAATCCTCTAAAACTTAATTACTAATTACATAGCGACACACACATGCTACATCACACCATTACACACACACTACTACACCACAGCAAGATAAAAGAGAATAGGATCAATACTCTGTCAGTGGTTCCGATGTTTAGAGCACGTCATGGAAACTATCTTGGCAGATCGAGTGGTGTGAGTTACGAGCACGGTAGGACAACTAAACCAATCCATGCGCTCTCTATCTGTAACCGTGACGTTTTGTCCCACAGACGTGTTCTGCCCGGGCACGTTCGACACGTGGCTGTGCTGGCCCGCCACGCCCGCTAACGATACAGCCTACGAGCGCTGCCCCGACTTCGTGCCCGGATTCAGCACTGAATGTTGGTATCTGTTAATACATTAGAAAATCCCTTCGATACACTCCCATCGGAACCCTTAAAATTACTAACTCCTTCGGTATACTTTAATTTGCGAAAATAATTTTATTATCGTGACAAGCGGCCACTCCACCTATCTGTTATCTTACTTATTTCATAGACTACAGTCCGATTTTAAACTAAGCAAGGTTATATTAGGGTAAATTCACTGAGGGCCGTGACGACGTCCGTCCTCAAAAGAATCATGATTTTGTGATTTTATTTATGTACTTTTAAATTCTTTCGAATGATTCCAATTGTTTTAATTAATTGTATTGAATTGTTTAAAAATCTTTATAATAAACATATTTTGTACTACCAAGTACTACAGAGTGGCATAACTTTTTCCTTGAACCTGAACACGCCAAAAGCGCGCTGGAGAAAAACAACTTTCACATCACTGCAAGTAGTTAAAAAAATATATATTACACATCATTTTAAACTTACTACGTCGTAGATTATACAAATTATATATATACTTATATCATAAATGAAATGCCCCGCAGTGTTCGCTCACAAGGAGTGCACCGCCAACGGAACGTGGTGGCAGCACCCCGACACCGGCAAGCCCTGGTCCAACTACACCACGTGCGTCGCGCCGGAAGACGACGTATGAACTTATTATTACGTGGAGCACTCGAGGGACCCAAATTTTACAAATCTCGTTAACTTCACTGTCACCTCATAAGTTGTTGAGACAAGAGTAGTTGCACTAATGTAACTGACATTGCATTTAATATAATGTAACAGCAGTGATATGCAATGCCGCAATGAGATGCGATGTGTTTTTTTTTAATGGAAATCGCCGACAAACGAACAGACGAGCCACCCGATGGTAAGTTGTAACCGTTGCCTACGGACATCAGTAATACTAAAGATATCACTGATATGTTGTCGGCCAGGTAATGAGAAGAAAGAATAAATGTACTGGTTTTTAAGCCCCCAGCCGAGACACGACGAGTCGTTTGGTGGGTGACTCAAGTACAACGCTAGCCAGGCAGGCTTCACAAAAAAAATACCATTAATAATATTAATGACTTAGGTATATTAAGAGTCTTACCCAATGTTCTACCACCAAGCAGGCTGGCTTCTGTCGCCTCTTACGACACCCTGTTCTGCCAGCATGGGATTGGGGGTATTTGGAGTATTTTAGGCCAACCCAATACGGTCGTGTAATTGTCAAATAAAAAAAAACAAAAATGATTTAATCATTAGGATTTTTTAGATCACTTTATGTTTTCTCGAATTATGAGTCTAAATAAAGAACATCGAACATGTGGCCACCATGGAAAGTAAAAAAATTGAGAAGTAACTTAGTTGTTGAATATGATGACGTGTCGCGAATTTATATAGATTCCAGCACAAAACGGCAGTAACTACCATCATTGCATAACGATACGGGGCTGTGTCCCACATGTGTCACATTAGGAATTAATTTAGTTTTAAATGTTAAAAATATACATAGATTGATGTGACGTGAGTCTGTTTGGGAAATAATTTAAAAAAATGAATGTACTCACCGTGGCCTGTCAATATATTTATAGTAATTTAATATTTATACATTAAAAAATATATATACAAGCAGAAAAGTACACAATATACACAATTGTGAAAGAAGAAATAGGCATAATCTAGTTGTCTTTATATCGCCTTGAAATGGTTCAGCGTACTTTAATGAGGTTTAATTCCGCGCATATTAAAATTTACTTTGTAATTTCCATATGCTTCTTTTAAAAGATGTACTGAGGAGTTTTTGTCGCCCTTTCTTTCCTCAATGTTAAACTACCTTTTGGAAGCGGTAGTAGAAGCAGAAAATGACGTGCATATTGTAACATTTCCTTAAAAATGTGCACCATTTTAGAGCCCGCCAAACTCACACACCAGCAAACAGAAAGAAAGTCCCATGTCTATAACTTTATTTTCAGATTGTTATTGACATCGTCGCAGTGTACGAAGCCGGCTACACTATTTCGCTCGTGGCATTATTACTGTCACTGGGGATTCTCAGTTATTTCAAGTGAGTTAATAGCCAGCTGCTGACTTGAATGAAAGCAATTTTGTTTGCTATTATACCAAGATAAACTTTCCAGTTCGAATCAAAGTATGTTAGAGCGAGTACCGATTACATAATATGAGTAATTCCATTTCAATTCGTAGGTATCCATATGATGAATAAATTAAAAATATAAAGCAATCGATGTAAAACGTTTGCCCGGCAGGAGTTTGCGGTGCGCGCGGATCACGGTTCATATGAACCTATTCGCATCGTTCGCGCTCAACAATGCGCTGTGGCTGACGTGGTACGGCCTGGTGGTGCGCTCCGCCGACACGGTCGCCACTTCGCCCGTCTGGTGCCGCGTGCTGAACGCCTTCCTGCAATACGCGCTCCTCACCAACTACACTTGGATGCTCTGTGAGGGGCTGTACCTGCACACGGTACTGGTGAGCGCATTCGTCTCTGAGTGGCGGCTGGTGCGGGCGTTGCTAGCAGCCGGTTGGCTATTGCCGGTACCGCCGGCGATAATCCACGCTGCAAGACGGGCAGCTAACGAGGAAGCACTCTGCTGGGCGGACGAGGGGGCGCCGCGGCCCGAGCTAGCGGTACTGGTATTGGCGACGGTGCTACTCAATTTAGCGTTTCTCTGCAATATTGTGAGGGTATTGTGTACGAAACTGCGTGCGGGCGGAGGGGCGGGAGTGGCGCGTCCCTCTGCCACAGCACTGCACGCGTTACGCGCGACGTGTCTCCTTGCGCCTTTGCTGGGTCTGCAATACCTGCTAACACCGTTCCGGCCGCCGCGTTCCGCGAGCTGGTGGCTGGTGTACGAATATGTGGCGGCACTGAGCACATCCCTGCAGGGACTCTGCGTGGCCGTGTTGTATTGCTTCTGCAACGGGGAGGTCCTCGCACAGCTACGCCGCCGCTGGCGCGTGCTAACCTTCCGCCCGAGGGCCAACTCAACCACTAATACCACTGTATCGGTAAGTAATCATTACAAGTATAACATGCTGTGATCCTCGAGATTTTTTAAGTTTACATATTTCCCACATGATCGGTACAAAATTATAGGACTTCCAGAGTAACGGTAAGAACATGCTCAATGTCGGAAACACTAATTAGTTTCTAGTTTTATGGGTCACCTTGTCTATCTTTAGAGAAAAATAAATATATTTAACTCTGTAAAATATTTTCAAAACTACATTTTCTTCTCATGTAACGTTTTATTTCGGTGTTAATACATTATTTTATTATTCTAGTGTATAATACCTTATGTAAAGTACCATATCCATCCATGCTACCCAGTAGAAACGATGTGATAATAATGCCAAAAGAAGAATAAATTTCAGGAGTAGTAATCTATTTATGACGTGCATCCAATAAATTTATTTAATCAAAAATATTTATATGCGCTACTCATAATTTGTGAAGCTATGACGATTGTTAATAATATCATGTATTCCAGTTCGTTCGGTCGGCAGCGGCCGGTGCGGGCGAGGATAAGGTGTGACTGGCGGCGGGCGGCGCGGGCGACACGGGGGGTGCNNNNAGGAGCGCAATGGTTCCGACCGCCGGCGCAGCGAAACACGCCGCATCCGCTTCGAGTGCGATAGCGACGAAGACACCCCCCCAAGCACTCGACTGCTCTAAACGTGCCCACACGCCGCCCGCTACTCTCAATGTGATCCTTGACAGTATCTCCGGTGACGACACAGAACAGAAGACACTATATTTGGACATTATTAATAAAATGCTCCGTGCACTTTAAACCTTCTCGAATAGAAGCGATGAAACCTCGCGGTGGTATCATTTTCATTGAAATCGACAACATATTGACGACTTATATTTCGTATTATTAGGTGAGGAACGAAGTCACTTGCCGTGGCAATTAGTCGGTCTAGGAAACTTGCTCTCATCGTCCCAAAATCGGAACCCAAAATACTTAGTGCCCCGGTATATTAATGTCGTATATAAGTTGTGTGGACGAAACGAAGAATCAACTTTTTACAAACGAACTGCGGCAAATATTTATATTTGTGACCTCAATCAACCAGTTGCCAGAAACTGTCCGAGCATTGATAAGCGTGGCAAAGGTGAAAAAGACCAAGAGAGAACCGATCTGCCATCTCGATGAAGAACAGATATGGCAATACCAGGATATATCAAAATTAGTTCCATCCTCAGAGACGGGATAATATGGGGCAATATTACCTAAATTATATCTTTACTTTAATCTTATCTAAGACATTGATCGTCTTTACAGTTAACAAGATATCTGTTGACAAATTGCCTGAGGGTCTTCGTTCCTTGAGAATGACGATCATACATAGAACTTCGTTAATATTTTGTTACGACGAACTCTGTATACATGAATTGTTATTCGAGCTGAACTATTTATTACCTCAGAAGCTGTTTGTGCCCGTCCAGGGCAGACACGATGGCATATGTATGTATGTACTTAATACTCCCTATATATACTCCCTAGGAATTATTTAAATGTACCACGAAGATAATAATGAGAAGTAGTACGAGCTGTTTGGAAAAGACAGCCTTCTATTTGAAATGGTGATTAACTGTGGCATTAATGGATGCACCATAAAAAATAGTGACGTATGTGAATTGAAAGTCACCAGTATACTGACACGTAGCTGTAGGCTGAATGTTCGTTGCATTATGTATTTTTATCGCTTTAACTCATAAATGTCTATTTCGACCTAAAATACGTGCTTAGAAACAGAGTCGGGCGCCGTTCTCGTACTGCATATGTATGTTACTTAACTTTAATTTTAAGATGTTATGAATAAAAAAATTATGTTCTCTTATATGGTTACTTCCGCGGTCACTACAAACTGTAATGAAGGAGACCTTATATGCAGGGCCGTAATAGTAACTGTCTTACCTATAGTTTGCTGCATATGTTATGTATATCATCATTAGGCAAATTAAATAACCTTCGAAATTTCTCTGTCGCCTGCAGATAAGTAATAGGGTAAAATTAATGGCAATAAAAATCTGCTTCTTGATAACATATACTACCCTTTGTTGTTGTACCTATGGAAACCGATTGTAAGTTGGGTTCTTATTTAAATAAACTAGTGGAACGTCCTAAGTCGTCCTACTGTCGAACAGACGAGTGCTGTCTGACGTAGGGACTGGAACACAGCTGTAATACAGTTGATTTACAACTACACCACCAAAGCCACCAGCTTTAATGAAATATATATGTTACCGAAGTGATATATTGTAAATATGTATAGTCAATTCCAAGAACAACCAGCTGAGCGAGCGTCCATGACCAAAGAGTTTCTAATTAATAAGTAATTGGTGAAATGTGCGCTTCTAGTACATTATTATCGTCGATGTCCTATATTGGCCGTTTTATAAATTATAATCATAATAATATATTGTAGTAAAACTTGTGTCTGTTAATGTATTTAAATATATATACGTCACTAATTTTGTATTAGCTGCTGTTGCTTTGTTTATATTGTCTAAATTGTGAGATTCGCGCCGTTCGGTCGGTGAGAATGATGGGGCTTATTTTTAATATAAGCGCAGGCCTTTGAAACCCCAGGTTGTTTTGTTAATTAAATTAACGCAAACGGCAAAATATTGATGAAACGTTGTCAACTAATCATTTTCCTGTTTGTAAACGGCCACCATTTTTCATAGTACCTCAGTATGTGTATATTTTCGTAAGTGACTTTATCGATAACAATATCTACGTGTTTATATTTTACGTGACGTCTCCCACGTGTACATAATTGTAAATAATTTTGTAAGTTGCAAATATAATAATTGTTACGTAGAATGTGGTTTACCTTTAAACTTAGCCCGACCATATTATAACACGAAAAAAATTAAATAAAATAGGCATACATAGGGGTATATGGATATTTCCGCACAGTCATCAGTCATATTAAACAATACACGGTTAGTTATCGTAAAATGAACGTGGATGGACTCATACCAGCTGTCGAGTTTCAATTTGAAAATTACTGTGCTCAGCGACATTCATGGTCAATCCATGTGGACTCGCAGCCTAATACAGATTATTTAGACGCGTACGAGGGCTCATAAACTATTTAACACTAAATCGATGTGCAAGCTAATAATATATTGGTATACGAGTATATTTAAATGGTAGCTGGATATCATACGAGTATATTTTAAATAAATGCTAGGGCTCCACGCATAATCAGTACACAGGAGTTGATCTATTTTTCTGTTCAGCTTGGTTGTTATCCAAACAGTCTTCTTAATCGTAGACCATGAATAGATTACATTATCTGGATATGTCATTCTCAACACCCGACGACCGCCGCCCGACGTACGAGCGTGTCCGTGCGCTCGCAGGCGTCGTGTTGACGGATTGCGCGCGGTGCGCGTGCCCATAGCGCGTGCCCTCGCCGAACGTACACGACGATATGCAGTTGCGAGTGTCAATTATAAATAACGCAACCCCCTGACTCAATTCTAAGAATCCCAAATTACAAATTCATCAAACGATGAGTTCAATAGACGATCTGATTAAAACGTAACGTTCCATTTTAAAATTGAATTTTATAACGTAAAAAATATTCATTTAAATGAGAAAGAATGGTTAAAAAATAACATAATATGATATGAAATCGAATTTACTACTTTTTTCACAATTATGGTGTTACATGTTGTACTTTGTTAAAATAAATTATTACTTAACATAATATTTATTTCAGAGAGGACACAAACAGGTTTCGTGCAGAAGGTAAACTGTGTTAACGTGTTTAAAAAAAAATGTATATTTTACTGCATCAGTGACGAGACAACTATTTGGTCGGGATGGCTACTATAAAAAGTAACAAAATAAAAGTTGCAATGTAAAACGGTCGGTGACCCCCGCCTGGTCGAGACAGATACCAGTCATTCTACTGAGAGAAAAACCTGTTCGTTACATGTGACAAAATGTTAGGATTTCCTTTAACGTAATGTGAATTAAAATTGTTAGAAAAATTAGAATTTGTGTTATTGTTCATAACTTTCATACATGTCTAAATTAAGTTTGATATATCGTACATTAACAGAACTATGATTGAATACTTAATGAAACTTGAAATGTGTTATAAAACCAATTAAAAAACATAGATTATAAAGTAATGGGGTTTACAGTTAGAAGCACTTGCGATGCACGATGGCGGGGCCCGACTCGTCATATTCTTGCTTAGATATCCACATCTGTTGAAACGTAGATAGCGACGCTAGAATAGACCCACCGATCCACACTGAATACTTGCGCTCGGGCGGAGCAATGATTTTAATTTTAATAGTAGAAGGAGCGAGGGCCGTGATCTCCTTCTGCATCCTGTCTGCAATACCCGGGTACATGGTGGTGCCCCCCGACAACACGGAATTTGCATAGAGATCTTTTCGAATATCCACATCACATTTCATTATCGAATTGTACACTGTCTCGTGAATACCACAAGACTCCATACCGAGAAACGACGGCTGGAAGAGAGCTTCGGGGCATCTGAATCTCTCGTTGCCTATTGTGATGACTTGCCCGTCAGGAAGTTCATATGACTTTTCTAATGACGTAGATGACGCTGCAGTTTGCATTTCCTGCTCAAAATCAAGGGCTACGTAGCATAATTTCTCCTTTATGTCCCGCACTATTTCCCTTTCTGCCGTAGTTGTGAATGAATATCCTCTCTCCGTCAGTATTTTCATTAAATAGTCAGTTAAATCACGGCCGGCCAAATCTAGGCGAAGAATTGCATGCGGCAGAGCATAGCCTTCATAAATAGGCACAGTATGCGATACACCGTCGCCGGAGTCCAGGACTATACCTGTGGTACGGCCTGATGCATATAGGGATAACACCGCTTGAATGGCCACATACATTGCAGGACAGTTGAAGGTCTCAAACATAATTTGTGTCATTTTCTCTCTGTTCGCTTTTGGATTTAAGGGAGCTTCGGTCAGCAAAATCGGATGCTCTTCTGGGGCAACGCGTAGCTCATTATAGAAAGTGTGGTGCCAGATTTTCTCCATGTCATCCCAGTTGGTAATAATGCCATGTTCAATGGGATATTTCAGAGTAAGGATCCCTCGCTTACTTTGCGCCTCATCCCCCACATAGGAATCTTTTTGCCCCATGCCGACCATGACGCCCTGGTGCCGCGGCCTGCCCACTATGGATGGAAAGACAGCTCGAGGAGCGTCGTCCCCGGCAAAGCCAGCCTTACACATGCCGGAACCGTTGTCCACAACTAATGCGCCCGCGTCGTCGTCGCACATGTTGCTGTTACCAAATTTCCTTTAAATTTAACTAATACTTAACTTACCCAATGCTCACTTTAAATATGGCTTAATGTTGTTAGCTAAAGAAATGCTCAAAAAGTAAACCGCAGTTAGCTGGGAAGTAACTTTGTTGTAATTAGCACTAAGAAATATCTTCAACAAACTTACAAGAGAGGTACCGCGGACGCAGTGTCACGACTAGCGGTTGCGTACTGAGCACGTTCCGTTATATACCGTAGCATGGCGAGCAACGACTACCATTTAAGCCCATCGCCTGGACACCGGCAAACGTCGTTCGGAAAATAGATTAGCATTATTGTCCGTGTGCAATAAATTAGCTCTGTGCCGATTATTGTCTTAAAATATGTCTACAGATGACTCGGATAAATTAGAACACACGATCGATAAATATAGGCAGGAGCTGAATTATTATTGCTTGGACACGTTCAGCTTTAATAGAATCTTGTTTTTCCGACGTATCATACTTAAAGATTAAAGCATTGTCAAGAATAACAAACAATATCTAGTGAATAACGTTTAATTAATGTTACGTTGTTACGTAATTACGCTTAGTGTCTAGAAGTATACAAATGTATACTAATAATAATAATAATACCGTAGATGTCTTTTTTTCACGTTTTTAATCTAGGTAGACTTTGATATGAATATAGAGGTACACACATATATTTTATTCTGGTATTTTGATCGTCTACCTCTCTGAACACGTATAACACTGAAACAACTGAACAGATTTAAATAATTTTTGGCATATTTAGGACTTTTATCATGGGTCAACATCTAGAATAATTTTCATCCTTAGAAATGGATGTGTTCCTGAGGAATCTTCTAAAGGGATACGAGGGTGGGTGACTAGTTTTGTATAATATGAGTAGTTTGGTGTAATGATGAAGATTGCACAAAAATAGTATAGTTTATTATATAATTGACAAACCAATAGACCGGCCGCCTTACGGTAAATGAAGAATAAGAACAAAAAAAAATTCTAGTCCCTTTACAAAAGCAACTACTTAAAATAAAGGTCATATTATTATAGCGGCAGCTATCTAATCTCAAAGAGTCCAATGCAAGTGGTCTTTACCTCTGTATGGGTGTGGTGCGATTCATAGCCCTATATGCCCCTGTTTGCGTGAAGACCTTAACGGAACGAACCATCGCACTCTTATGTAGACCTTAGGGGGCGGTTGACGTAGGGACCATAAGCGGATATCGCACTATCTCGTATGAGGACTGGACAGGAGGGAAGGAGGACGTGGACGGGGTCCCCTCCCTGTGATCTGGATCCCTCCCCCGAATCTCCAGATCAGGGTTGTTGTGCCCACGTCTAGTGACATGAAAGTGCGGAAGATACACACGTGGCGGTCAATGATTGTCAGAGGGAGAGAGAGACTGGCGCAAACTAGAGCCGGCAGCAAGACTGTCAAGGTAGTCCAACCGGTCCTTGAGGATTCGGTGGATAGGCGGCATGGGTCGTTAACGTTCCGATTGGTGCCGGTGCTTTCCGGACATGGGTGCTTCAGAAAGTACATGTGTCGAATAGTCGGAATGGTAACAACTAACATGTACATGATGCAATAAAGAATAATTATGATTATTATAATTTCTGCAGTGTCATCGAGGACACGGTACGTACAGCATATGCTGGCAGACAGTATGTGAAATCGTCACAGCAGGGACGACCTCTGGTTTTCAGGTGTAGTCAATGCCATAATTGGTAGCGAGGGATTGTATATAGAATGCGGGGGGTTTCTTTCTGCAAATAAGTGATATCGCAAAATAAAGCTGCAGAACATGTGAAAAAAATCTACTAATCTCCCGATCTGCAGCAGGAGATGACAACGTCAGTAGAGGACATTCCACGCCGTCGTCCTACCCCCATATTTTTTGGTTGTAAGATTATGGAGCATTTATTGACTTTGTGCCTTATGGCATACCTAGAACAAAACTACCTCCATAGCCACCTAAAATACGGATTTTGCCGACCAGTCTCCCGTTCACTTTGGCTCCAAGGCTGTAACGATACTCGGGATCCTTGCGAAGGTGTGGCGGTAGTTCATATCGAATTAGCTTTTAACCCTATACAAAGCTCGGGTTCATGTGTGGAGCACTGTTGTCACATTTGAGCCGGTGCTGCCAAACACTTGGTGCCAGGAGTTGGGTGTAAAGTCTAGGTATAACATCGCGCGTTACATTCTCGGATGATTTCAATGTCAAAAAAAATGTCAAAATTTATTTTAATTTAATTTAGAGTTGAAATTAGAGTATCCTTTTAACTTTTGACCATTAATCCGAATGACCTCAGCAAAAACATTAATTGCCCAGTGATACATCACTTGAGCCAACCCACGTCATCCTTGAGCCCACTTGACCCTTTTCTCCGGATTATTATGTCCTTTTCTTAGTTCCAGGATTGTTATATAAAATTTGTTGTTTATTCAAACGATTGTAATACTTATCTTTTCATTTAAATTAATATCGTGTTATCTGCGAAATTTTATACCTGAGGTCAGTTTGATCTAATTGGCGATCGGCACTGGAAAAAACATCATCTTATTATTAGATATCATGCAATTTAAGGGGAGTTGTTTTAAGTCCCAATTATTGCCACGTACATAACAATATTCATAATAATATCTATGTAATGTGTGACGATATTATCACCTCGAGGCGAGTGACTCTCTGTATTTGTATGGGTAGTTTTGTTTGTACTTCTGGATCTGATCTACGGGTATTTATTTTTCAAGCCAACTCCGCAATTAATGTAAATTTATGGATAACAAAGATCAAGCCAAAATTTTAATTCGTCTGTCAAATCGGATAGTCTGATACCACGGTAGTTAAACGATAACCCAAAATGTAATTGGATCTCTCGATTACAGAAATGTAAACGTTAAGTCTCAGGACAGATGCTGCACCAGTCGCGCGATGGTTTGTGTTGATCGTAATTGATCGAATCGAGTTAAACAACTTCCAGTGGGGTCTACAGTAACCCAATTTTTTTAGCACTCCGGCGTTATAGATGAATGTTAAAGCATCAGTTCCGGATAGTCATCAGCAGTCATCGAATCGTGTCGTAGAGCTCCAGGCGATGGCAAAAAACCAGTTAGCAGATGGATTGGCCATTAACAACTCGCACTGCACTTACAATGCACGAAATAAGTTCCAGACCACTTTAAATGAAGATATTCGTACCCTGTTAAGAGTATGTAATAAAGAGTTGAAGCCGTGCTAAATATCCCAAGGCAATGTTTCTAAAATATAAAACTGACAAAATCAATTCCCACAACAACACAATGGAACAAACATGAAAGAAAGGAAATGTCTACTAAAAATGAATAATGACTATGTATATTCGTAAACACAAGGTGTACGTTTAGTGTATTATTTAAAATAGCTATATGATCCAAGATGTAAGAGAAGTGATCGACAAGGTTTTGTATTGTTTAGTGTAAACATTTATTAAAACCAACAAGTGACAGCTGTATAATGAACACATCAAAAGCTGTCGGGCGATAGTTTCGGGGTTATTCTGTAAACTGTTTTATTATGACGAAATTATAAACATGTACCTAAGTGATACAGCCGATGACTGTCGCATACTTGTAAACGTATTATCAGAATTTACTAGCGATACGTTGAGCCGAGGCTTTCCAGCCGATGGCCCACGGGAGCCCCGCGGCCGTGGAGCGGCATCGATCACGCGTAGAGCCCGCACGCACGGCGGATCACACCAACTGAACGCTGCGAGCGTGCTACGACTACATACTACGGCCATCTCGGTTAATACACTATGGTATAATATATATGTAATGTGTGGTAGTATTGATCTGTCGTTTGACTGATAATAAAACCGTAACAGCACCTAATCTCTACAATTCATATAATATAAGTAGACTTTGTTATCGATATCATCGAAACATATCTATACATATAATAAAATTCTAACTGATGTACAAGTCCGACAGTGGTCCACCAGATAGTCACCATCGTCATCGTATGAGTTATCTTTCTTTAGCGCACTGATTAGGTGCTGTACCTGGGTCCTCCCACTGAGGTGAACGCTTACGGTTGTTGTACAAGATCCAGTTTTCATCGCAAATAACAATTAGATTTACAATTGCCTCGTTTCTATGCCGATTCAGTAATGCTATGCATGCTTCGACGCAAAAGTCTCGTTCTGTTGGTCGCTTAGTTCGTGTGGCACCCACTTATGTATCTAGCCTTATTATCTTTCCAATTTGACGTAAGTTGGAGATTATCTCCAAAGCCCGCAACAAGCTCAGCCGTAGATTGAGTTGGATCCGCTTAAAATAAACACTATCTAAAAACAAATTACTGAATTTGAAAATAAAGTAACACGGCTTTCGCATAAAATTAATTTGAATTTCGAATTGCGCGCCAATCCACAGATAATGAAACCTGAAAATGCTGCTTATAAAATCTCCAATTTCATTGGTAAATTAAATATCATATTATATAATATTACCTGAACATATTATATGTATAATAATAATAAGGCGATAAGACTAGAATCTGGACAATGGAAGAATCTGGACGGTTGGAATTTATTAATGAAGAAAATGAAAAGTAGGTAAATATTAATTATACAAGTCTCTATCTCCAGTGGCTTAAGTAGTGCATTGTCTCAGGGAAATGTCCAAGGGAATGGATTTATCCAACCGATTTATTAAACAGAATTGTGAAACTGAATGTCATATTTTATTGAGGTTCTTCACAAAACTATCATCCAAATTTCCGAACACTTCCGTAGATTTTCAAATAATTTTATTTCATACAAACCTCGTCCAAAACAAGTACGAACATAACGAAAAAAAATAAAGCAAAATCGGTCGAGCCGTTCTCAAATAATGACGGCAATATGTACTTGCGACAATTGATTTTCATTGATACAGATGTATTCATATTTTTGTATATTTCTTAATGTGCAATCAAGACTACTTATTTGTATACTACTTATTATCATTATCATGGAGGTGAGTACCGTAGCGCCGTACTTCACCCTTCCAGCCGAGTGTTGCAAGTTGCCTAACCTCGCACGTCTTCGACAACATTATGGTGACTAAAATAATTAAAGTTTTAAATAGCTGTAACAATTCGGTATGACGTACAGGCGTCAATCCTCTCAGTTCGACGACGTGCCGTGGCAGCTAGCGCGTTTTCGTCCGGCTGGTCCTCGCGTCACTAAAAAAAACTAATCGCGAACGCGAGCTATCGGCCGACAACCGACATACAAAACACACACTACCGATAGACAAACTGTCAGTTATCAGTGCACTACCTCTTATTCCATACTTTTTTTTTTAATTTTAGATAAAAGTAAAATCCGGTACACCTCCCGACGATCAAGATACATACGCCGATTTATGGTAGTGATTCTCGTGTAGAAAAATATATATTTGAAGAAAATTCAAATACTTTTTGGCACCCTTAACTCGGAGAATATTTTTGTGCCAAGTGGAAGCTGCGCTGTCGCTATCTTCGGCTATATTAAGTTCGGAACACAACACAGAACAGCAGTATTTATGAATAAAATAATTCCAATAATTGTACAACGCGCAACAACGGAGGATCAGATTTTCTATTCCATTATTCAAACGTTAAAATCCCGACTCGCCTTTGCTTTCCGCTGTAACAATAATAAATAAAGAATCTATTTATAGCTTTTATATTTACTCATTTATTAACCTAATGGATTTTTGAATCACAGGTTTATTTTGTATGTAATGTATGTTAAGACAGAACAGAACAGAACACAATTCCATAAAATGAACGTTTATTTTCTATTTCGGAACAAAAAGCATTGCTTTTTTATATTTTTTTATAATTTATTTAGCCCCGTTACAGTTATATTAATAAAAGATATTGGAGCATCCAAGCAGACCTCTGATGGCACAGCTGGTAACGGCGGGGCAATTTCGAATTGAATTGAAATCGACATACGTACTCAAAGGAATTATAATTTGTGAATATACACTGTTTAGTTTTTTTTAAGAAGAGTTAGCAGACTGTGCAACCTCGAGTGGAAGGCGGCTTCGATTTCTCCCCGCGCAACGTTGGTGATCTATGGCGAAACTCATACACTTTATATTTTATACTCGTTTTTGCGACCTGATCTATCTAAACTCGGGTGCTTTTAGATACAACTTTGCAACGGTACGGGGTCCATATTGCGTTACTTCTGAGTCGACAGGGCCCTCTCCTGTGACCTTATTTAACGTTATGTCTAAATTCACCCTTCATGTCACTAACCAGATACACAGCGCCGTGAGCTCGTGCGCGGAATATTAATCAAATTAATGAAGTCACTTCATTCCGCGGTACCTGTGTTAAACTATCTCGTGAGGTTAACTAGCTACCGATCCCGTGTTGATTAAACTAGGACCTTAGGTATAAGTGAGATTCATAATCGTACGACATAAACATTATCAAAAACATATTTTGGAAATCTTACATATTTGTTTACATCGAAACATTCTTTTAACCCAGTTTTGTCTCACACACGATCGCGAAACGATTTAATTTTAGTACCTTATATGTGAAAATTCACGTGTCATAGGCATTGTAATCGAGAAAATTGTTAACAGAGACATAATAGATACATACGTGAATCCACATATAACGCTCTCTAAGATTTTCCTGACTCAAAAACTAGGAAGCAGCAGCCGCCGCCGGATACTTTTACACTTTCTCCCCGGCCGCAGCCGTCTTGTATCTTTACACCGTCTAGATCGCGCGTGCCATAAGTAGCTGAATAGTTTCTTTAGTAATTATCACAAATAAAAATACGAATAATAAATTCTGCAAGTGATTTAGTTACAAGTTGAGAATAGTGATTATAAACGAGAATAAGTATCATTAAATAGCTAGCTAAATAGATTTCTAAAATGAATGAAATAAAATGTACTTGAAGGTGGTTTCTCCAAAAACATTTCGAAAGTCAAACTACGCCGTTTCCATAAAACCCTACCGTGAATGGTTCCGAAAGTAACGGCAAACTCCCTATATGTTTTAAGCTATTCACAGTTCCTCCAACTGTGCTTACTGCTTACTGCTACTTATGGTTATGTATTAAACTCATATCCAAGCAGTCTTGTTTTTAAAGTAATCATCTAATTCGTAATAACCTTTCTGGATAAGAATGCTTTTGACGTGAGTTCTTATTTTGCAATATGGCA
This sequence comes from Megathymus violae, assembly GCA_003671415.1. Lineage (NCBI taxonomy): Eukaryota > Metazoa > Arthropoda > Insecta > Lepidoptera > Hesperiidae > Megathymus > Megathymus violae. The sequence goes on from PDGT01000128.1 coordinate 181,620, forward strand.
CTTCTGTCTATTCTAACGGAATTTTATTATGAATATTTTCACATCTACCCATGAAAGAACCATCAGTTTTGCTAAAGCTGAAATATGGTACTACCAATTTAGAATCATTCCTTGTATTAATGTTGTGAATATCATTCTTCTTAAGAACAATATCTCCTTTTGCTTATATGTTTATGTTACACCTTCTAGTTCTAGCGCATATAACGTTTCCCAAAGTCACCTCAACGATGACATCAAGACACACAATGATTGGAGTAACCCTGTAGACTTAATCAGTTTTAAATTGAATATATGTAATTAATGTAGTAGTAGACTGATGTGTGACAAATTTATTGAAATAATGTCATTTTATGATTCTATATACCAAATAACCCTATCATCTGCTCTACTAAAAAGACAATCTGCAGCGGAAAATTTGAAACATCCCTATATTGAGTTTCTTAATTTAAAGGCCTTTTTTGTTGTAAAAACATGACACAAACAGACACGCGCGCGCTCCCGCCCACACACACACACACAGACGATCTGTAATGTATATGTATGTTCTATTTATAGATTTTCTTTTTCACTTCACTTTTTTTGTATACTCGTAATATTGCTCTTGATGTACCTATATTGCATCATAAACTTATTTTGTAATGGGGTAACACGCAACCATACTCCCTCATAAGATATTAGGGAGAAGGGAACGGCTAAAAAATAGCGCTGCGCGAGGATGTCACCCCGCGTCAGCTAAAGCTGAACCGCCCCCCTTTTTGCCTCAAATTATTTGTGTTTGTTGCAATGATTTTTATTTAGTTTTTTTTTTGTTTACTTAGGTTTTTTTTTGTTTAGTTAGTTGTGATTTTTTTTTGTTCATATCTTTTATTTTTATATATGAGAGACAATAAATTATTATTATTATTATTATTCCTGTTATACATATATGTTGTTTCCCGAGAGGATAAATTTTGAACTCTTGTGCGGGCTTTAGCCAAGCACAAGAGTCGCTGTGGTGATGTCCGTAGATAATCATTTCCTAACAATGCGACATGTATTAAGTATGACAGCTTTCTGTAAGATGATGTATGTAAGCGAATGAATATCTAAGAGTACTTGACGTGTGCGTAGTGTATAAGGGATGACTCCGGTAGTGGATAAAACAATAGGTATGGTTTTTACTGTTTTCATCTTCCACTGTGTTTTAAGTTCGATAGCTAGATCTGTGTACTTATTTAGTTTTTCATTGTGTGTTGTGGAAAGGTTATGAGTGTTAGGAATGGCTATGTCTGTTAAATATACTATTTGGTTCCTTTTGTCGTGAAGGGTTATGTCTGGGCAGTTGTAATGAATTGTTTTATCTGTGAGTATAATTCTGTCCCAGTACAGTTTATAATACGATGTGTCTAGTACAGTCTGAGGGATGTATTTGTAGTATGGTGTTTTTTCTTATACGAGTTTGTATTTGAATGCAAGGCTTTGATGGATGATTTTTGCCACTTGATCATGCCGGTGTTTGTAACCCGTTTGCACTTTTGCTCTACATGCACCTGTTATATGTTGGATTGTTTCTGGTGAAGCTTTACACCTTCGGCAAGAATCGTCAGATGAATTTGACAACTTAATCATATGTTTTTTATAGTTTTTTATTTCAATTACTTGGTCCTGTATTGCCAGCATGATCCTTCCGTTTCGGGGAATAATTCTCCACGCTTGAGTCATTTGTTCGATGCGATTTTATCGACGTTGGTTTGGTTCAAGTCATAAAGGTGTCGTCCATGTAAGGCTTTTCGAGACCATTCATTTAATTTATTTTGTCTGTCATTCTGTACTTCATTTGTTTGTAGGGTTTTATCTTATAAATGAAGTGGAGTAAGTTTTTTATTGTTTTGTACTATTGCGTTATGTAACATGGATGATTGAGCTTTAGTGTGGAAATAGGTGCGCAAGTTTGTAATTTGTTTATTATGTAAATTTGAGATATATAATAGACCTCTACCTCCATCGTTTCAAGGCAAAGACATTCTTAAAATTAACGATCTAGGGCAGAGGTTCCCAAACTTATTTTTCTTATAGACCACTTTCAAAATTTTGCTGGTTAAGGTGGACCCCCTGCAGCTACATTTCTACTATATTCCCAAAACTTGACAAAAAATGTGAAGATTAGATCTAACTATGGAAATTTGCGTTGCGGCTGCGTTCCATCGACGAATTAACAGTTTTCGAAAAAAAAGTGAGAATTGATTGGTTAATTAATTTATTGTGCTGTGAGTGGATGTCAAAAAAGTAAAGTTGGTCAATCAAAAAAGTGATTCCATTCAACTTCACTTTTTTGACGTCTACTCACAGCACAAGGAACCAATCAATTCTCACTTATTTTATTTAGAAAACTCCTCATTCAGTGTGGTAAAAATAAAAAGAAAAATAATATATTTGCTTGTGTTATTTATTAAAATATGTATTATTATTACACAATTACTCAGTCAAAAATTAAACATTAATAATTTCTACACTGACAATCACAAAATAGTCATAATTTTAATGGGGTTTAAAAAAATCCCAATACTTAAGTTGACAGTAACTAAAATGAATTAAAACAAAAAAATAATTACAATGCCAACATGTTCCACGCATAAAAGTATCAAACAAATGGTTTAATATTATTAGATATGTACTAATTTTGGTCGCGGTACAACGCCGCGCCGCCGCGCCGCCGCGCCGCCGTCGCAGGCTCGCCCCACGAATCAGCTGACGGCCTGACGCTTGCACCACACGCTGTCCGCGGCACCCGTGACACTTATTGTGTAGATTTCAACTGTTCATTAAAAACAAAGTTGTTGTTGTATTTTTAAATAACATTAGAATGATCACAAGTGTTAAGTAAGAACGTGCTTGCATCAATATTTGATCCATTCCCCACTTCAAATAGCTGATTTACCTACATGACTACTTACCAGATGCCGGTGGCTGTTTTAGTCAAAGGAGGGGCGCGGCGGCGTATCGACATCTATTCGACGACCAAACGCCTAAAATCCAATATTCCAGGATCAATATTTGGTTATAATGTTTCATTAATATAATATAATTTATTATAATGTTTCATTAGGAGTCCGTCATAACTAACGAATCTCTTGACGACACGCGAATAGCTGACTCGACGTCATTTCTATTACAAAATTATTTCCAAGCGCTTTATAACAATACTTTTATTTTAGTACAGATATATTAATGTGAACGTACATAACATCATATTATATCATTATATTAAGATTGAAATGTATCAAAACAAAGGCATTTATGAATTTTACAAGCACACAGTTTTTTTTTAATTACTTGTAAATAAAATTGTGTAAAGCGTAGGTGGTACCTAGTTACTAGAAGCGACGGTGGTGCCATCACTCGGGTCACGTGCCGCGTTTCGTTTAGTTACTGTATTTTATTATTCAAATCCAACACAAAGGGCGTCGAAGGCGGCCGAGGCACCATAATGTTAATAATGTCGGTCTTTTAAAACAAAGCGCGAAATACTAGTTATATCTGCATTCAATTACATAATTTGGCAAACATAACCTGCGATTGGGAATAGGACATTAACTATATTAAATCTCGAGAAAGATGTAACGAAGTCAATGCGCCTACGCGTCGTGTTGGAATGATATTTGAAATTTAATACACATAACTCCAAAAGTAAATGGGAGCAAAACTTGCATCCAAGTACGTTGCTATTAAAGTGCTGACCGGTGTTAGAGGCCTAAACTGTATTATAATTTGAAATACACTCTATGTTAAGTTACAATAAAGTGTGTGAGCGACATTTGTTAGCAAAAGCGATTTGTTCTATTTGGCACCAACACACGTCACTCTACAATTATCGTCTCGCTTGTCGGAGAATGCAGCTCCATCTGCGTTGATCAGACTCGTGAATGCGTCAATCACGGTCTATTCTATCGCATTCATGCAAATTATGAACTAAGTTTCCTTTATTCTCGAAGTACGATATGAAATTCCTAAAAAAAAAAGTCAGGCTCAGCATTGCGTGTCACACTCCTCTGGTGCTGCCCTGGTGCTGGCGGTAGCCACTTATAATCGAGTGGCCAGATTGTTGTTTCGTCGGTCATCAGGCTACACAAATAATACAAGTATCTTCAAATTTAAATTCCAAAAAAAAATATACATTAATTTAACTCGGCGTTTAGGACTTCTATCTAACTTTGTCATATATATTTATTATTATATTTATGTTTTGTCCCGTTTATATTTGTCTGCTAGCAAATTCCTTTGTTTTTTAAAACAAATAAATAACCAGCAGGTTTTAGCGATTCGGAAAGCAATTTAGGCGAACGCGCGGAAGCGCCGCTCGGGCGCAGAAAATAATAAGCATAACGAGTACCCACTCCGATTATTCGACACCATTAAATCCTGTTAACGGGCCTCCTTATTCATAAAAGTAATTTATATTTGAACACTTCGCTAATGCCGCTACAATAAAAATACAAAATTGGAAACGCTTCCACGGACGCCGGAGACGTGGTGGCGGCTGTGAAGTAAATAACTAACAATTTCTTTACTTTTAAGAAATAAATCGATTTCGAACTAAATCGAAGCGTCGTCGAGTACTATCTGACGACAACAATCGGCACCGACCGGCACCGACCGTGAGCTGCGATATACATACACAGATAGTACTTATTAATAAGGTTTGCCACGAGGGCCGACTCCGGTCTGTACTACTACTACATACGAATAATAATGAACTCGAGATGATCACAGTCATGTCTTAAATCGCAATAATATTTAGGACACAAAATACGGATATCAATTTTCGATAGATCGTAAAGTAACTGACGTGAAACACGGCCGAGAGCAACCAACGACACGTGTACCTGACGTTATCCTGGGGCTGGTGGTGGTGGTGGTGGCTAGTTTTTGATTACTTGTTTAGAATAAATATGTGTATTGATTAGTTGGAATAATGTTATAATGTTATCCCGCAAAGCGCGAACTATAATATACAACAAATAAATTGTCCTCGGATGTTGAATCGACAACCGAATGCGACTGACGCGGGGTCATAAATCCAATGTCCCCAAATATATTATTAGTCGTCTGCGGTTTAAGGACTTACGATTTTTGTATAGACTTGCCTATAAACTATATTTGAAGACTGAAATTCCGATTTTGAAATTCCAGACAGATGGATAAACATAATTACAGAACTTTCATATGTTGTGACTACAATGTAGATTCCCTATATTCTTAAAAGAAAAACATTTTTATTTGCCAAAGTGGTAACATATTAATTTAGATTTTCCAATGCTTGCAATGTGTGATATGCCGGTCCAAACACGGATCCCGATACGGTTCGAACAACTATTCGGCGGGCTCCTTGGATCTGTTCAACAAGCGTACAAAGTATGTATGTAAACGTATTAGAAAAGCTGCAGTAGCAGAGGGAAAAACATTCCAAATGTATTTGAATAAAAAATAAAACAAGATTTTTTTTCAGTTTCATTTGAACAACATGTCCAATGGAAGGTCATTAGATCCAATTACGGATAGTGTCGTGACGCGACCCTCGTCAGGGACGATCCAAAAGGATATCGTTACTGAGAATTAAATATTTTATTTTTCTTTTATTCTCTCGAAATCGTAAAAAGTGCACGTCGCCTGCAGTGGAGTGTGAACTGTAGCTGGCGGTGGTCAGCGCCCGAGGGTCGCGCACCACGGGAGCCTGCATGAGAGAGACATTGTACACCGAACGCGCCACGTGTGTTTAAACATAAAAAGTAGTGAAAGTTACGTGGGTCACTCAGGTAGTTTTGCGAAACTTAAAGTAATGCTTTATAATTACAATTTTAGTCTCACAATTTATTTAATAAATAATTACATGCGTCTAAATGTATTTTTTAAACCACTTTCCAGTCCAGCTCAGACATATTTTCTACAGCCAGCTCGAACAAGTACTGGTACCCTTCTAGTGGTCCTTCTGGCGATGGTACTCATCATTTTAACCCTTTTTCACGTCAGAGAATAAAAAGAAGTGACAAGAAATATTACCAAATGAAGGCTTTTAAATAAAAATAATTTAAAAATTTATCAGTTACGTCACGGCATCATCCCTCGGCTGTTGAACATCAGTGCGGTCGTCCGGCACCAACATGGAACTATTCCCATCAATTGGACGTGCACATGTACTCGTAAATCTCGTGAACGCTTCATGATCTTTCTTTCTTTCTTCTCATTTCCTGGGCGGCAACGCATCACCGATACCTTTGGTCAGGTGGCACGTGTGCTCGTTTGTCGTAAAAATACGTAATCTATAATATGTACTGAACCTCTTCATATCTAATTCGCCTATTATTTTTAACTATATTCACTTAGCATGTTTCATTTCTAACCTAACCGTTGTTAGATTAAAGGACGACCACTTCTTTCTTCTCATCTCAAAGTCATCGACTGCTTAAATTCGTTATACCTGTTCCATACAGTGACCTCAGAACATAAACGTAAAACTCGTACACCTGCGTAATAGACGAACAATCTTTCATCGTCGCGTCACTAAATATGCATGTGTGAAAACGACACTAAGCTTGTGTGAGTGACTTTTGGTGATGTGAAATTCACGTCTGTGCATTGTCGAGATGATCGTAGACTATTCCATCATAAGCTCTTTGTTATATTTAATTCGTTCTGTTTTTATTTATTACACGTTAAATGAAAGAACACTATGCCATTACTGGTAACTCGTCTTTACTTCACTTCGGTAAACTTAACCTGGACCTTGGACCGGATTCTTTAAACTGACTTATCTTTCTTATTTGTACACCGATTGAAATAAAAAAAACATGATTAAAACAAATTTTCTTTATGAACTGCATTCCTGTAGAAAAGAAATAGTAAAATAATTCAATAAACATGATATCACATTCGCCGCACACTGTTCAATGCAATTTTATTGTCTCAACAGATATAAAACTCGCAAAATTTTATCAGTCTACGGAGCTGGTACTATTCAAGAGCCAAAAATGCAATTTTATAACTGTCTAATATACTTTCCGTACGGAGTTCTTACAAGCTATAACGGAAAGACTTATTATTATTAATTTATATAATTTTAACATAGGCTTCTATGAAAATAAGCATTATGAGATTAGTATTGAATTACGATAATTACCTGTGGAATCTAACAACAGAACACGACACAATTATGTTTACTGTTTTTGTCCGATTAAATACAGAAAGATTCAAAAGAAATTAATAAAATAACACAAACCTATTTTCCAACAGGAGACTAATGAAGAGTAAACTGTTTCAAATCAGTTCAATGGCCAATTTTCTTCCGTCTCTTTCCCCCACTTAGGTTTTTGCGTAAAGCTCGAAATCTCACTCCCAAAATGTGTTCGTCTATTACGCTAGTATATTACGTTTATGCCTCAGAAAGAGTTTTATTAAGAATCAAGCCGTTTGAAATATATTGAACATTCATAAAAATTTAAACATTCATACTTCTGTCTTTTTTTCAACATTAATTATGACTGGTCAGTGTGAAAACTAATTTTCACTAATTTTCTATTTCGCCTGGTAACTCTTGTTTAGCAATCATATTAAATCTTAAACTCAGGGTTTTTACACAAAATTTAATTATTGAAGCACGTGTAAAGTATTGCCAATGTTCCTATGAAAAACAAATGGTTAAATATTGTTTTCAATTCTATTTTATTTATCGTGAGAAGTTCTCCAGAACACATGAATTCAACGAAAGCCATTAAAGATTCTCGAAATTAACTCGTTAAACTACTCGTAGAGCCATGGTCTCCACGTAATCCACGTGAAGGAAGCTGCCAGGAGGAAGGTAGAAGTTTCGAGATCATAAACAATTGTTTACTGTCGGTAATACTGCTCCTAACATAATAAAGAAGACAATTCAATTAAAATTTTTCCTTACGAACAAACTTACTTACGAAATACGAAATGTGAACGTTCAGCTTTTGTAGGATGCAGATGAATAATTTAAAAGAAAAATATTACACAAGTTTGTATCAAATAAATTATATATTATTCTAATATCAATGTTGAAAATATAACTACATTATAAGATCGTAAGTAAATTACGATGGTCACCCTGTCATCAAGTCTCCTATGGTTCTCCGATTTATTGGATCGTAAGCGAATATCGAGGGATACAGAGTGATCACAGCGAGCTGATGTACTCGCATCTGCGATCGACAAGTCAGTGATTCAGTATCTAGTGGATAACTCACGTCTCCACCTAATGTGTAGTATTATTGAACTCAGTGTTCTTTGTGGAACTTTTTTTTTTACACATAATAAGTTAATGCTTGACAATAATCCTGCCTGATGGAAAGTGATGTTGAAGTGTAAGATGTTGAACGCAGTAACTTATAATAACCTATTCACCTAAAAGAAAAGCCTATTAATTCTCCTCTTGAAGTCTCCCACATTGTAAGAAGGCGGGAACACCGACGCGGACAAGCTATTCTAGTCCTTTGCAGTGCGCACAATATATGATGAAGTAAACCGCGCCGTTCGTACAGGTGGTACGTTCACTACGTAAGAGTGGATACCCGCCGTACGTCGAGTTATTCGATGGAGGAACGGCGACGTGAGAATTATTTCAAACAATTCCTGCGCACACTCTCCAAAAAGTATTCCATAGAAGACCGAGAGGCTGGAAGCCCGGCGCCTGTGCTCAAGGTTATGCAGATTGGTTTCAACGAGATCTGCGTCATCAATGAGACTCTTTGCACGCCTCTCCATCGAGTTTAGCGCTGATTTGGCAGGATCAGCCCAAATGTGACTACTTCGCTGATGTTTAGTCGTATCCTCGAGTGAAAGTCAAAGTAAATAACAATTATTCTGTTCCTGTTGTTTTGTTTAACGCATGTACCGTGACTCTGCCGTAGATATATAACGTTTTTTTTGTTTAATAATTCGTGAATGAAATATCGATACCTACTTCTGAAGATTGCGAAGAGCGTTTGCCCATTTGTATACCTTGCTTGCGGCAAAGTGAAGCACATAGTTATTGAAAGCCTTATATTTCAGAAAGAAAGGTACCGAGTGAGGCGCGGGTGTTACATCCGTTCAACCATGAAAAGCGATTAGCGATTGACAACCATATATTACTTCGCAACGTGGCTGTTACTCGTCCGGGAGATACGAGACAGGTTTTCCCTCGAACGAGTTTGTTCATAATTGAAATAGAATGTGTGCATTCATGGACTCTAAACAGGGTACCCAATAACCTTAACGAGATTTAATTTATTTAATGGGATTCAATTTACCAGGAACATACAACCATACTATATAGATGTGATCTGTTCATTTTAATTGTAAATAAAACGTCGGTGTACGACATTCACAATGTAGGATCAGCACAGTATAAATAAATAAAACGTTCGTTGTAGCAGCATATTACGCTAGGTCAGTCGTATATAAGCTAGCGACGGTACACACAAAGGTTGTGCCGATCGAGTGTGTTAGGTACCCGCGAGGGAGCGTTCGGTTGTTAGACGAGGGATCGTTGGTGGCAAAATGTGTTGCGTACTTCCGCACTTCGGCGGGGGCAATAGTTGTAGGGCGGGTTGTTATCATAAGATGGCCGCCGTTTAGAGGCGGCGGAGGCCATTTGGTCGTGACATAAAAACTTGTGACGATCGGCGTTAACCACTAACCTGAAAGTTGCAGCGGATCGCTATCCAATTAAAGTCAATCTATATCTATCTATAATCTCACTATACCATCGTACCACAATCACACCTCACATAGAACACCAGAAAAACACGACTTTAAAACGTATCGTCTTTAACAAGTGTGAAAATCTACTTTAACCGTGACCTACTTTGAAACCGGTTACTCGATATATCCAGAGAACACAGGCAGAATGACCGATCTGCTGAGATTCGTCGGCTGTCAGAAATACCCACACCATACTACTTTCCTCCCCAATATAAAAGCACTAGATTGATATTCACGCCAGCGCGACATCACACAGTACAGACATACAGCACAAGGTGTGTTTGGGCCAATATTGCTTATTGTGATATTTGCTGTCTCGGAAAAAAATTCCAGTTACGAATAATATACCTAGAGTCAATATTTTAAAGCTATTAGTTCATTTAATAGTGCTTTTTAAACAATAGTTGTTACTAATAAATAGTTATTAATAATTATTTTTTTATTATTCCTCAACACTTAATTCAACATACAAGAATTAAACCTGAGTTACGATGCCGCCTACGACACGAACTTTGAATCGATTTCCTTTCGGTCTCTTGTTGGAATTATACATCTAATTAAACATTAAAAATATGCTTTAGCAAACATATTTCCATTTCACTTTTAATAAGTCCTCCAATCCGAGACACATGCGTCCGCTATCAATTTTCCATTAGATCTGTTCGGGACGAACCGACGACCCCTCGTCTATCTCCCCCGTACCCCTCCGTCTCCGAACGAACCTAATCCCGGGACGATCAGAAAACAATTAATCCATGTCTCTGATTTCTTTAGCATTTCAATTGCTTTTGCTTAATTGGGCGACCTAATACGTCTCTCGCCGTCGAAATTTCTATTTGATTCTTATTCGATTACTCGAGCTCCCTGGTTTTGTTTTAATTAGAAGTTTTAAATCCTCCAACGTGCGGTACGTACGTACGTACATACGTACGTATAGCTCGAGAGACGTCGTGGACGTCGCCGTCTACAAATCTACCTGTTAGTCGTTTTCCCAGGTAAAAAATTTAAGCGGCATGAGCTAGTAGTGAGCATTCCACCTCTTTGAATCTGTGTGATGCGTGATCATTTTTTCATGCTTCTGTCCACCTACCCGAATTATTTTAACATAGTCCACATAAATGTTCAAAGTGTTCCTCACCATCATGATCTTCTGGTGTCCATGAACAGTGCATATCTCTATGCTTTACTCATCTCAGAATCTTTTCTCAAACCTTCCCTACGGTCAACGCCCTTTATTTATTGATCCATTTCTTATGATCCACAATACAGAATGGAACAAAGGCGGACTTAATGCTATAAGCATTCTCTGCCGGGCAACCTTCAGGCTAAATTGAGAAGCGACGAAGGCGGTGCATAAGATTAAAATAAAATAAAAATAGGTACAATATATATACATATATAGTATATAAATACTGTTGTTGAATAAATAACAAATATACATATAAATATAATAATATTGTATAAATACATATATGTATTATAAGCAGGACCCCCCGTTCAAATGATAAAACACTGTATTGAGTAAACCTGTAGGAGTCCACCTAACTAGTTCATTCTCTTTCTTGGCAGTGCCCGGTGAGGACGGAATAATGCGGTACACGTGAGCCATTTTTGATATCCCGTAATTGTGAACTAATCAGTTCGATTGTTATTCTGATTTTGGTGAACTGAATCTAGACTACGTTATTTTGCCTGTTTGTTTATAAATTACAATTTATTTCATTAAAAATATATAAATATACACATAAATATGTAGTATTGGTAAAATTACTGTAAATATATACAAACAAATAATATACACATATAGGTATACAATACATAGGGAAGCAAGAAAATCTCCGGTTTGATACTCTATGTTGAATCATTTGCAATTCCCCTTCACTATATTCCGGGTCTGCGGAGTTTGATCAGATCACTGGGACTGCTACGCTTAGAGATTATTAAGTATTAAATAGATAAGTATTAATAATGCAACTACTTGAATATAAAACGAAGCAGAGACTCGAGAGCACAGTGAAGCAATTCAGACAATTAATTGAACATCGACCGCCTCCCGGTGCAGCGAACCGACGACTTAATTAAATGCCAAGAAGCGATGCTCACAATACTTCGTAAAGAAGCGGCCGGAAGGCCGGCGACCTCCGCGTTCTCGCCGCGGTGACGGGTGCTACACAACCGTGCAGTTAGTTGAGACGAACTCAAAACGACCACACTTTGTTGATGTAGACGCCTGCGGTGCCGCAGTGGACGCCTCGAGTTTGTTAAGAAAGAAACAACAATGATTCACTTGTGTAATGAAAACGCGCGGTAGACTTTGAAACCTGGAACGAATCTGTTTCTATAACTGCTCTGTCACCTGAGATCGGTCGGAGGAGTTAGTGGGTGGCAGCGGCTCCTAGCGCCAGGTGGATGGCGCCGGCGTGAACGGTAGCTATGTATGAATGAAATAAAATTGTACCGGCAGAAGTAGGAATATCCGAGTCGAACTATTAAGTAGAGTTCGTGTAAGGGAACTTTTAGATTATTTATAATTAGATTGTAAAGCTCTCTATATTCACATCTTGTTTTTTAACTTCTAGGGAGAGAAGTAGTTTTAGTTTTAGTTTTTTTTAAGTAGTTTTCATCACTCGTTAGAGGAGGAGTGGAAGTCATCGATCGACTTCAGCGTTAAATGTCAAATCAATTTTTATTTATCGTAATAAGATATTACACATCGTAATAAATTTTCGTAACAATAATTATTAATTAATAAAACTTTAGTTACTAAAATATAAGTTTTAACCTAGTTATATCATATTATGAAGAGATTTAATTTGTGGTAAAATTCATAAATTACTAGTTTTGTTTTATACTTTGCTGTTCGGGACCGTGACTGTCTTATAATAAATGTGCTATAATTCCATTTATGAAACCGTTAGTTAACAGTTTAAGATATGTTTAAAAAGTAAGGAAATACATTATGTTCATGTCACCATACAGTTAACACCCAGAGCTGCGCACGTGTCCACCTGAACCAGCGCACACTAAATCGTGACATCACTAAATAACAACACATAATAAATCGAAATCTTTTCTCTAATTGTAAAATAAAAGAGCACGCCCATCACAGCACGCCGGTTGTAGATTTTGCAACACACACGAGAATGTTAGGCATTCCCTCTTACTATCAATCTAAAACCACCGTACCTGCCAAATTAAAACTGGATAAACCTTGTCTTTTGTATTACTCATTATCGCCATTGATTTTTGCAGATTACCGCCCGTAGTTTCAATCACAAATCTATCGGGTACCAAACATGCATAATACTTTCGCCTTTGCCAAGCGGCCAGCAAATTACGACTCTCACGATAAAATATCCTGAAGTACCCATTTCGGAATCTCTGGACGTACAAACAACAGGTTTAACGACTTGTCATGCCATTTCATTTTACGGTGAAAGGCTCCGAGGCTAGAGCTCCGAAACTGAAATGTCAAAATATTATATTATAAATAAAACAAAAATAAACTAAAATGATAACGAAATAAAGTTCGTTTTGCAATAAAGTACGGCACGATCCGGCCCGCTCGTAATCACAACAATCTTTAAATTCCACAGCATACATCCTCTCGAAGCTAATAACACGAAGAGTATCAGACATCCGGAAAATTGGAGAAAAAAACAGGAAAAGCTAATTGGGACGACACTCTCGGGAATATCATTTTAGAGATAGAGATGCCTACTCCGGTTACGATATGTATTTATCTCGCCCGTTGCAAAATATGTTTACGTGTTGTTCGAATTTGGAAACGGTAAACAAAGCCGACATCAATACCTCACTTACGCCGCGGATCAACAAACTTAATCATGAATATCTTCGAAGGGTTACTTGCCTTCGAATGTCTGTCTGTCATCACGTGCCTGTTTCATTTGATGACGACAGATACATTGCTTCGTGCTCGTTGTGAGCTGTTCGCTTCTCGTTCCGGGCCATTCTTCATGATGCACACTTCAAGGCTTTCTTCACAGTCAGCGCAGTCGCATTTGCACTTTAAGATAAAGTGTACCGGAAAACGTGTAAATATGAGTAATTTAAAGATACCATTGTTTTAACATTATTCTACTATGTACATTTTCAGTTTATTAAATCCATTTAAATTAGCTATTGTTTTATAACCCGTTAATGTTTATCTTTGTCTTATAAACTTCTTCTGTACGTAGATATGTCACTGAACTGTAACGGCTGAAGCGATTTTGATGCATTTTTGAGTGATTAAGTAGATCCCTAGATAGTTTAGATTCACAAAAATAGTTGAATGCCCCCATTTGCCGCCCCAAGGGATCAAATAAACTACGACAGATACTACAGGCACGGCAATATTTATTTTGTGTGCATTCAACAAGTACTGAGCGCGACGCTTTATTACTTGTAATAAAGGCTTATTTATATTCGTATATTATCGTGTAATAATTTAAGTTACCATACCTAGTGTCTGTCGTTCTGTCGTAATCATAGTTTAAGAAACTAATTTTGGATTCGTGACAGTCACTTCAGTCCTACCGATCAGCAATAATTCTGCGTGACCTTCGATGAGGATACGCACGAGCTTTCGTGTCCACTTACCTGCAGGTGGACTTCGTTGAGTATATTTCAATTCTTAATTTAATACAATTGTTTTACTAGTCTATTATTTTGTACTAGGCTCATTACAAAATAATTAACTTAAACTTAACTAACTTTAACTCAGCTGATTACCATCTAACTTTCTTCTTCTTTCTTTAAATTCTTGATGGAAACTCTAAGATGAGATGGAACGGGGAAAACATTTTCTGCTAATTCTGATCGTCCGTTTGTGTGAACAAATGTATGTGACAAAAATTGAACAGCATTTAAATTCATCGATTACTCATAATTTCGGAAACACTTTTGTGTGTCTAAACACCTTTCGATTAAAACCTGTGGCCATGCTGTTATTGCCACTAACTAACAATACGCCGTGAGCTGTCACATAAAACGATCGCGTAGCTACGTACTAATAAATATTTACCTACATACCCACAATAATAATAAAAATGACTAGATGTGATAATTGCGATAAAAATATATCAAAAAAAGCCCCAGAGCTTGAATGTAACAAATGCAGTAAACTAGTTCATGCCAACCAAGT
>PDGT01000128.1:196648-222226 GCA_003671415.1 Megathymus violae
CGATAAAAATATATCAAAAAAAGCCCCAGAGCTTGAATGTAACAATGCAGTAAACTAGTTCATGCCAACCAAGTGTGTTCAGGACTATCATCCAAGCAGCTATCAGCTTTACGCAATGCAGACAACCTTGAGTGGACGTGCGTGGAGTGTCTCCGAGATTCAAAATGACGAAAGTCGTTTGTAATCCCAGAGGATGAAGATAATGATGATGAAGTTTCTAGCATCCAGTTAGACATGGACGACTCAGCAGGCACTCGCACAAGTAAACTTATTCGCGAAATCTCTAAAGTCTCTAAAATCTCTCTAAAATCTGAACTTGCCGCTGTTAATGAAGCTTTGAGCACTTGCTGTAAAAGAATGGAAGAAGTGAACAACACACTTGAGATATTCAGTGGCAAAATCAGAGATCTGGAAAAGAAAAACTATCACATTACGAACCAAAACACCCACTTGCAATTAAGAGTTGATGCACTGGAACAGCAGATTATAGACATGGAGCAAAAGCAATTGAACAATGTTGTTGAGATAGCAGGAGTTCCCGAGGTAAAGGATGAGAACCTTGAAACAATTGTCATTAAGATAGCTACAAAGTTGAATATAGATAGGAAACAGGTTAAAGTCATAAAGAGGATAAGCGGACGAAATGGGAAAGAAGGTATCATTCATGTTCAGTTGCTCCAAGAAGAATATACAGGACAGTGGATTAATGCTTCAAGAAAAGAAAAAATAGTGATCGAACAAATAATGGCAGATGTCAATCCTGACGCTGCTAAATCCCACATTATGGTACGAGGTGCCCTTACAAAAACAAATAAAATTCTGCTCTGGCACGCTAAGCAAAACCTGAAAGACAATTATAAGTATATCTGGTTTCAGAATGATAAAATCCTGGTTCGCAAAAATGACAATGACAAGCCGATCATCATAAGAAACATTAAAGATGTGGAAAAATTGTCGAAACACAGTAATAAAAATCGGTAATAGTATACAGTGGTCAAAATAGTCTCATCACAGAACATAACTGAAATATTCGACTGTCCTAATTTTAATGATTATAGTCTGTTCCTACCTAAAAGTACCTACAAAATTTCTATTATACATGTCAATATAAGATCCCTATCAAAAAAATTTTGTCAAATTTTACAACTAATTTATCGATGATTGATATTGATGTTTTAATCCTAACAGAGGCAAGCATATCCGAAAGCGTAAAGGAAATGTATAATATAAAGGGCTATAAAATGTGCAGTATGCTGCGAAAAAATCGAAAGGGTGGAGGCATTGTAATATACACTAAAAACCACCACGATTTTCAGACAAAAAGTACATCGCTAAAATATAGTGAATCAATTATAGGAACTCTAACAACGTCACATCACTATACCGCAAACATCTGCGCATTCTATAGGCCACCAAATAAAAGTAAATACTTGTTTGTCACTGAACTTAAACAGTTGTTGTGTACAGAATTTTTCAAACAGACCGATCTATACTTATTAGGTGATATAAATATTGATTTAAAATGTAATGACAACATCCGTGAATCATACTTAAATAGCCTAGCCGAGTGTGGTCTAATGAGCGCGATAACTGATTACACGAGGATCGAAAAGCGAAATAACTTAATCACTCGTAGTTGCATAGATCACATTTTTGCGAGATCGAGTTCATTGGAACTATACTCGGCAGCGCTCGGAACTATAATGGCAGATCACCGCATGACTGTATTATCGTGCGTAGACATCGGAGCTGCGCATATACAGAGTGATAAAAAATTTACACAAATCATTGATAATGATAAACTTAAACAACTTCTAAATAAACTAGATTTTGGTACTATTAGTAATTTGGAATGTCCGATTCAGATTTATAATCGTCTTAAAAATAGTTTCAACTCATGTTATGAACAAGCTAGGTACACAAAACAAACTAATACTTCTAGTAAAAGGAACAAAGACGTATGGATTAACAATAAAATAAATAACATGTGTCATAAAAGAGACGTGCTATTTATGCAGTGGAAAAACGACACGAGTAATAAGATGCTTAGGTTACAATTTAATAAATACCGAAATAAAACACGTAAAACAATAGAAAATTCCAGAAATAAATATTATAAAAATTTAATTAATAAAAACAAAGATAACCCCAAAAAAATGTTAATAAAACTTAATACATTGTCAGGACGTACATATATGTAAGTCAGTGGATGAAGCAATACTCAGGGCATTCAGGAAAACCAATTTTTCAATTAAAACTCTAGCCAACAATTTTGGCAATGAGTTTGATGTTAGAGTGAAAAAAAATTTACCCTTATGTAATAAACGTATAATAAATGAAGCTGAATATGTATTTCCAGAAAACAAATCCATTATGTTCAAAAAAGCAACTAGTGATAGTGTTAAAAATATTATAAACAACCTTAATCCCAATAAATCTGCCGGGATAGATGGCATTCGATGCGTAGATATCAAGGTCGTGAGTGATAAAATTGTGAATGTTATAGTTAAGCTTATCAATATATCAGTATCATTAGGAACTTATCCACAAGAACTAAAAACAGGTATGGTGAGACCGATATATAAAAAGGGGCACATAATAAATATGAAAACTATAGACCAATTACAATACTTCCAATAATAGATAAAATAGTAGAAAAATACATATGCAAACAGATTCAGGATTATTACAAAACATATGATGTATTGTCTAATGTACAATTTGGCTTTCAGTCTAATAAATCTACATCACTTTTGCTTTCAAAATTTACTGATGAAATAAATTTACATCTTAACGACAAAAAACACGTAATATTAGTATTCATTGACTTTAGCAAAGCATTTGACACACTAAGGCATGATACACTTATAAATAAATTATGGAACACGGGAATCCGTGGACCCACCCTAAAGTGGTGCGAGGACTATCTTCGGAGTAGGAAATATCGAGTTAAGATAGAAAATGAGTTTAGTAACGAAATATTGATTAGCACTGGGACAGGCCAAGGATCGGTGCTTGTGCCTGTGCATTACCTAGCATATGTTAATGATATGCCAAATATAATTGACAAATGCTCTATATATCAATATGCTGATGACACTTGTCTTGTCGCAGCAGACAGCGATTGCCATAAAGCAGTGCAATGGATACAAAAAGATTTTACTAACTTATGTAAATGGGCACACGATGTAGGTCTTGTAATTAACTCAGAAAAAACTAAAATCATACATGTACGGTCCAACTACCTAAGAAATTCCAACGTACCTATTAAAATCATAGCCCACAAACATACATGCCTACATGCGTCACCTCAAATTGACTGTATATGTCTTCCTCTAGAACAAGTATCTACTTATAAATACTTGGGTCTGATGGTTGATGAAAGATTCAGCTGGAGTCATCATATTAACCACGTATGTAATAAACTGAGAGCTATATTATCCAAATTTGCTACATTAAAATATAAAGTTCCATACAAAATCCTACTCAGTATGTACAATGCTCTAGCCGAATCAATAATCTCGTATGGCTTAACAAGTTACGGCAGAACGTTTAAAACCTATTTAGATAAAATTTACAGCTTACAGTTGCGATTACTTAAAATAATACTACCTAATAAAATTAAAATGTCATTTAACGAAAGCTTAGAAATATTTAAATATTGTAACATTTTACCGGTACATAAGAAAGTAAATATGTTGCTATTGCAAGAACAATATAATAATGAAGAAATTAAAATTAAAATCTCACACACTAAAATGACTAGAAAACTTATGCAAAATAAACTATGTGTTCCTAAAATTCGTAATTATTATGGAGCCCGGACAAATAAATACTTAATACCAAGATTAATAAATGAAATACATCATGAAACAATTAAAGAAATCAACGATAAAAACTGTAAGCTTAAAATAAAAAATATATATTATAATAACTTATAATATATAATTATACCTTTATAATACGTCTATATATAATATGCTTGTGACTTGTGTGTATCTTGTGTGTATATCTGTCTGTGTTTCTGTATGTGCATGCATGATGTGTATGTGTGTGTGTGTGTGTGTGTTATATAATATATGTTATATAATATATGTGTGTTATATAAAATAGGCATATACAAGCGCATGTTTTTACCTAATTAAATTAAATAAAACATTTTCTTACCTCATTTAATGAACAGATAAATACTACTGATTACTGAACGGATTCAACCTGTATATGTGCAGATCCTCATGTCTTTACGAAATGTTGGCGGTACTTTGATACTTGCCAGCGAGCGGTTCTATCATCTTGTATTGGGAGTTAATCTACTCTCTCTTCACAAAATAAAATGTGTTTACACAATCAACAACATGTAATACTTAACAAATAAGTAGGTAAGTACCAAATTGTAAAACACATAATAGTGCACAAGTGCTTGTACCCAGGACAAACCTAATAACGGTTTTTATGGGTATTATTTATGTAAACCAGTGTATATTCATCGATTTAAGAAATAAATAAAAAAAAAATATATTTAATTAATAGTACTATGTTAAATAACACCGATATAAAATATTTAGTGAATCAGGAGAGGGTCGAAGAACGTTTCTCGGAAAGAAACTGCTCTGTGTTCTGTAAAAGTTATATTACACTTTTATTGAATACACAGGTATTGATTCCTAACTGTGGACAACCTGGAATTATCAGGTATACGGTGTAATATCGGAGTTGTATTTAATAATACATTTTAATTTAAAATCCAAATATAGGATCTCCCTCCGTCAGGAGATCCAGCCAATGCTATTTTTTTTATTTAAGACTGAAATAATCTTTAATATATAAAATAAAGTTTTGATGGACTGTAGTATTGAATAAAGTAATGTAATAATACGCCGTTACAATTGTTGTTTCAAAGTAAGTTAACGTTACTAACACTTCTTTTTACCTACGGTTTTTAGTCTGCCAATGTTTAATAATGTTGAAATTAAGGCATATTTAGGTATTAAACTTTATCCAGGTAAAACCAACTTACGCAGACAGAGGATAACACTATTGAAAAAGTAATTTGTTTGCTTGTAAAAGACACCATGCGTTATCGAGCTTGACAGGCTACTTGCAATGCAATGCAAATGATTTACGCCAAATCTCAATCAAAGCTGGCTTAGACTACCAGCGAACCTAAACCTGTTCTCGGAAAAATATTTAAGTGTGCAGTCGAGTTCAGGATATTGTATATCAAAACAGTAAAATAACAGTTCAAAATAGGTATACACAAGAAAAAACTAGTTAAATGTCAAAAATCTGTAATATCTGTGTTACAACATTGATTAAATTCAAAGTCAAATTAACCCTACATATGCAATAATTATAATTTGAAATAACCCATTCATTCACCAGTGTTTAAAAATCCACACCGTCCAACCAGGCGGACTGATGCTCGAAAGAAGACAGTAAAAAAAGTTGTCCACAGAAGGATAAGGATCAGTCGAATTAGCTTCAAATGGGAACTTTATTCACCATAGCAGTATGTTACAAAGGCAAAGATTAAAGGAAAAATTACTAAAGAGGAGTTAAGTGAACCTGAGCAAGTTAATACCAAGAAGATATATTGTTTGTATTTTTTACTGGAATTTTATTGTAATACCTTTACATAAAGGGTAAAACGGTCTGATTTAATGCCTTAGGGCATTTCCTACCAGTCAGTCGTCAAGCGTTGGTAAAATGTGGAAGGTGTTACCGAATAATATATATGTCGGCAATGCCAGTAGTTTAGCATGTAGCATGTAGCATGTAGTAGCAGCATTGTCGAACATAGCGTGGGTGTATAATCGTTTAACACTTTTAATTAATTGTTCACAAACACTTCAGGCAAACGAAACCAGTAACAGTTTCCAGTGCGGAGGAACCGATCTCTTCGACCGCAGAATGTAAACTGCGGCATCATCCGGCGTCACTCCACTAGCTACGCTCTGTTGTAGCACGATAGCCGAGCATCGACGTCATCGCGGCGGTTCTGCCATCTCTCGGATATTGTGCTGAGTTTCGTTTTACATCTATACTAATGACCATCTCTGACATATATATCCATACATATATTTCACCTCGACCCGGTAGAAAACATAAAAATTTTGAGTCAAATGCGTTACAATAAAATGTATAAATATATATGACGGTAATTAGCCGGGTAACGACGATCGTCAATAAGCGTAATGTTTTAATCCCTCTTGTGGCCTACGGGGCAATGCCCTACAACCGCAACGGGTATTTGGGCTTTACCCAAGGTTCTTCGTATTCGTGTTCTTTTTGTTCGATATAACTACTCCCGGGGAAAACTTAAAAATTAACTAAACCGGAGGTAAGCCATTGGGACGACTCCGTCATACTTTGTTCCTCTTGGACAGTTCCAAAGGGTACTTATGTACTCATGGTATTCAAATGAGGCACTCGCAGGTATATCCCCTCATACCATGCTATCTCTGACTTCGGCAATATTAATATTTTTGTAGATGGTTGTAGAATTTGAGAGTTCTATGGGTGCTCTCTCTTTAGTTGACCATGGTGGTGTGAACGAGTTTTATCGTCTTTTTCTGCATGGGCGGCCCTGTCTCCGCGTGTATGACAGGAATCGATCTTGCCCATCCCCGCAAATTGTCTTCTTATCTTGGGCTTCACAGGGAGGTAACGGGGAACAAAAAGCTCCCGTTCAACAATCCTGCGATCCGGCGGCGTATCCTACCTGAAAGTGCGGTCAATCTAGCGGCCCACTCCAATCTTTTGTTGCAATCGCACCGTCTGCCCCACTGGGTGGATCCCGCTGGTGGGAATGAGGTGCTAGTGACGACGGTGGCGAATACTTCTCGCGGTAACCGTCAGCTGGACGCCTTTTCCTCAGAAAAGGAACTGGACTTCGCTTCGTCTTCTTCGTACGGTAGCCGGTGTACGCATGTCAGATGAGTTGTTTACATATTTAAGTACGGTGATGGATATCTTCGGCGTAAGGCCTGTTCACGAATGGCGGTAATCATTTACCATCAGGTTGCTAATCTGCTCATATATCAATTGCTCATTTATGTACTGCCATAAAAAATAAAGACCTATCACAGATATTTTTTTTTAATGCCAACTTCTCAGATACGGAAAAAAAATTGGTTCAAATGTAATTTTAATACGGTCACAGTGTGAGGAGTGCTTTAAACTTGCGCTCCCAATCCTCCCGCCAGAGGTCACTCGGATTTTTACGACGCACATACCTAACGTGATAGTCTATCGTCCCGAAGGATTTCTCTTCATTAAGTATTTTAGTGCGTGTAAATCGCGAATCCTTTCCAGACATAGAGCTCTTCACAGTGGTCTCACTTGCAAAAAAAGGTTCACAATGTTCTTCCATGTACGGTCAAGTTATTACAGGTAAGGTGTACGTTTGAACTAAAAGTAAATGAAAAATCGTATAGCCATAATAATTCGGCCGGGAAAATTAAGCGTAACCTAATTCTCGTTCGACCCGTAATAGTAGAAACAATGTTAAAATTCTCTTCATAGAATTCAAATTACACTTGGATCCCCTATGTCTTCGGGATCATTGCAAACTTTTACAGCAGCTGTTTGTCAGTCATCATTATGTCTGTTTCACAGCCGCAGCGAGGTTGTAAGTATTTAGATACTTATTTATATGTAACATTTTGGTACTCCCATAATTTGTAATTTTTTAAATACTGCTTTGGTAAACTTCTTTATCTTTTATCCACTTATTCTGTAATTTCTTTAATTATTTTGTTATTGTTGTCAAATATTTGGCAAATGTCTTAAATTATTGTACTTAAAAATAAAAGATACCACGATGAAACTTTTATTTTTAATATGTACGATTTTCCTCTCTTTTGTAATAAAATGTATTACGCCGACAAAAAATTTTAAATTATTTAAAAAAAACACAAAAAAAAATGATTCCAGAAAATTCATGACATAAAAGGCGAGCTGTGACGAGACTGAACAGTCACACGCGGATAGTCGCAACACTTCTGTCACGCGAGGGAACAGTCTCGCGCTCATAACCGGAAATTTTCTGTTACTCTCGACTCCGGGATCTGTATGTCTCGTGCGCCCTAACGCACGCTCTGGTCAAGGAGGTCTTCGTGTGCTGAACTCCAGAGACACCGACGTCTCGTGCACTCCGCCACACCTCCAATTAACGAGATCTACGTGTGCTGAACTCCAGAGACACCGACGTCTCGTGCACTCCGCCACACCTCCAATCAACGAGGTCTACGTGTGCTGAACTCCAGAGACACCGACGTCTCGTGCACTCCGCCACACTTCCAATCAACGAGGTCTACGTGTGCTGAGCGCCCTAACGCACGCTCCTGTCTACAAAGCCTCTGCCCGCTACACGCCGGAAGCGACGGGCACGACTGACCTAGCTATACGCCTACCTACTTACAAGTGACTTTTACTTTCTTAAGTGATTATCTCCTATAACATTTTTATTGTAACCGCCAGGAATATATATATTCTATCTTCCAAATTTCTTCATTTTTTACCAAACACTCCAAGGTTCATACGCTCGTTCTACAAAAAGCGAGCGGCTCGCTCGCTACGGAGCCTCGCGACCTCGCTAGCTCCGCCACTAATAAAGTTTAGTTCTAAACGGCCGTAATTAAAGCAGTGCCGAAACAGTACTGATCCCATTTAATACTTAGCTCTACGGCGGCTCCAAAAGGTGTTGCCTGCGGTTTTGCAATATTACTATATATACACTATTTACCGGTATGGAGAGAAAGATATCGATAACCGTATGGATTATGTACATATGTATTTCCGAGGGAATCGATGTACTTGAAGAGTTCTCCGTTAATTTTAATGTATGTATGTAGTTTTGATTTGTTACCATTTAGCACTTATACTGTTTTTCTAGGACGGTACCATCACTCGTACTCATTATACTGCCGTGAAGAAACACATATTCGTACAGCAGAGTTCTGTTTGCACCGTCTTCTCTTCCACGATAAAGCTTCTACTTAAAACTATAATATCCTCATACTATCTGAATACCTTGTACTATACTTGAAGAAACTATAAATAGACACAGTTCGGAACAACAATATAGCTACAATAATTATCATCACTCACTAATTAACGATTCATATAATAACAATATCGATATCTCTCCTCGAACCTTCTGAATTGTTACATTATGTCGATATTGATTGGTCTTAAAACAAGTTAACCAAGATGTTAGTTTCTTACTACATTTGACGGTCAGAATTCATTACCAACATACGAAGAACAGTTGAAACTCTTGTTTCAACTTCGAAACATCTGTATACCGACATTAAATTTATTTATCGCTAAAATTCCGAGCGGTCGGCGAGAAGCTCTTTTGTAGATATTCATTATGATATCTCGCTTTATTTATTTCTAAGTTAAAGATACTATTATATATTATTCTATACTATTCTATTCTATACGAAAACCATACACCTCAGTACCTGAAACAATTGTTTCAGTTCTTGCATACCAATCATCAATCATGAACGGCAACTTCATTCTTCTGAAACATTGTTGCTCTCTGTACCGCTTCACCGTTCAGGTTTCCTTTCCAATTAGTGGTTTGCACCGGAGCGGAATTTGGTGGACCGGTGAAATTCACCGGTGATTTGCCGATCTCCAGAGATTTACCGGTCATATCCAGTTAAGAAAACCATTAATTTCAAAATATGTTTTTATTAATTGAAAAAAAAACAGAATGGATGATTGGACTTCAACGTTATTTCTATACATATTATAAAGATAATAAATTCTGATTTTGGTTCAAAAAACATAACATATCAATTGCATCGTGGCGCAACATATTTCTTTGATCATTTAATACATGACCTGTCGCAAAAAAATACTCTCTCAGACCGACCAGAAGTTGCTGGCACAGCTAAATATTTTAGCTAAATATTTAGTCACTATTTTGAACCACATCATCCCAATTATGATTGTTATGGGGAAATTGTGTTTCCGTGTACATTTTTATTAAGTTGATTGCCGTGGCTGACGTGATTCCTACATTAGTGGGATTCTTTTTTAAAAATCCTTGCAAATCTGGGCGACCTGTTTCGCTTGTACTTGCCATACTTAACGTATCTATGTCTGTGACTTGGGGTACGTTTCTGACTCGGATAATATTATTAATTTCTGCCTTTACGGATTCTTTAGCAGCCAATTTATTATTCAATTGTCTGAAGGTATTCCTGAAAACGGGGTGCAGTATGGTGGATATGTGGCAAACAGTTCGAGATTCGTAATCAAATAAACGATCGTTCATACTTTCTTTCAGTGTTTGCAGAAATATTGCACCAACTGTTGTGGAGACTCTGGGGCATAAACTTTAAATATTATAGAACAGTCCGTAAAAAATAGGTATTATCAAACTAGAACTAAAATCACTATATCTTTTAAAATATTTTCTTTTTCTGTGCTAATTATATCAGGTGCTTGAGGCAGTTTTCTTTGTGCCGCGGTTATACTGTCAATTAAATTTAAAATTCTTTTTATCATATAATAAACGCTATTCCAGTGGATTCAAACTTCCTGTATTAATTGTAATGGTTCTTCATCTGGGTTTCTTTCTTTTTGTTCTTTGCGAAGTGTCAATATGGCAATATTAGATTTTTTGTAATATCTAACAATTTTTTTGCACTTCTCTATCAAATCAATTAATCCAGGAACTTTTAAGGAATATTCTAGAACCAAATTTAGAATATGTACAAGACAAGGCATGGTACATAGTCCTAACTGTCTCACTATTTTTACTATATTGGCCCCATTATCGACATACGACGGGAACTCAAACTAAAAAAGAAAAAAATGTTCATGCTCAATGCAACGAATTTTTGGAAAGCTAGTAGCAAGTAAATTGAACCACATAAATGACCAAGAGCGCATTCAGTTGCTGACCGAAATAATTAATCTCATTCGAAAGAAGCAAATCAGTAAATAAATTATCTTAATTATATGTTAAAAATTGATGATTAATAAATATTCCTTATAATTTAGTTGTATTATTCTTTTACACAAAAATATTCTATTTACATGTAATACCATCACCGGAGTTTAATCGGTTAACAACCGATTGATTCAATCGAGTACTTTTACCGGTATATTACCGGTTATTCTCCGGTACTCATTGCTCCGGTGCAAACCACTATTTCCAATTCATTTGCCGTTCAAGCCGTTCAACTTTGGAATGCTCTTCCCGACAATCTAAGAAAACCAGCCACTAGACTGAACTTGATCTCTCCTTGAACTTGCGATCTCCTTCAAAACAGCTAAATTTGCCATCATTACATTCCCTATCACCGGTACAGCTACAGATGTTTAATTAATTACAATTACAACATAACAATTAATTCTTATACTGCGATCTTTTATTTAGTCTACACACGCGTCCCCGTAGAGCGAAAAGTCACCAAGCCCCGAAATGGCCAATTTGAGATTTAAATGTTAATTATTTTACCATTTCATTCTTTAAACTGTCTGACTGTCAACTTTGTAGCTGCCATAACTTTTGTTATATGAAATGTTAAAAAATAAATAAGTCTATTAATTTGTTTGATTTTACTATTTCCTATTATTAAACCATTTTCGTTTATCATCGCTTTTATAATATAAACTCTGTTTTATTCTCGTCAAAACAAGGCTACTTATGTAACGATCGGTAATGGAAAGAAAAAGTTATTTCAATTTATTTTTTCTAAAACTTAAAACGCTCATATCTCAAAACAGTGTTTTTAGACTTGATGACTTTTCGCTGTACGGGGACGAGACGGGTACTGAATAGTATCATAAAGTTAATTTTAGTATTATGCCCATGGTTCATTGACTGTCACTCTTTACCATCAACACAGGATACTGTAGAGAGGAAATATATATCGTATTCATAGGGATTTATTGCAATTTCCTAAGTATTATTAATTGTATGTAGTAAATATTAATAATATGTTGTATGGAAACAACGTTTACTTTGACTCAATATAAAACCATTATTAAGTTTGTTAAGACATTAACACGTCTCATATATATTTATAATATTATGGTATAACGATACGTCATATCGAATAATAAAGTAACAAACGTCCAACCACAGAACAGATGAATTGGTCGAATTGGTTCTGGGACGATTTGCTTTACATGTATGTATCCAACATTATGGTTTGTATTTTTTGAATTGAAAACTTCTATAAGCGCGTTAGACTATTTTTAGGATTTGTTAGGAAAATCTTATGGGTTCGCGTCAGCAACATGTTAAATTTAATTTTATTAAATAATTAATTGTATTTATATTTTGGGTTTACAAAGCCATAATATGTGTCATTAATGTTAATAATTTGAATTCAAAAATTATAAAATTTGAATTTTTAATATAACGATCAGTTTGAAAATTCAAAATATAGTTTTAAGTCTTCACTTCTGTCGGCGCTCCTCACGACTGCCTTCGATTTATTTTTAATGTAGTCTATTTCCACATATTACATACTGCTATTAACGATAATCGCACAATGAATCAAATAAATAATATGACGTTTTTTTAATTTTTCTCGTCGTGTTCTTCCAATAACATATGTGCCATTCTCTCGCCAATAGCAATGGCGGCGGCGGCGGTGTTACCGCGCGGGACCAGCGGCAGAACGGAGGCGTCGCCCACCCGCAGCCCCCTCACCCCCCGGACGCGTAGTCTTTCATCTACCACTTTTCCCAGTTGTACAGTCCCCACGGCGTGCTGTGCAGAATTTGTCATGTGACGAACGTAGCACTTCCAGTAACCGCTCCGGTCGACCTCGGGGCACCCTGGAATCTTGAACTTTATAAGTGATGCCTTGTAACGACTGAACGCCGACGTGTGCAGCAACTGTTCGATGATCTCTATCGATTTAACCAGCTCGGTAACGTCAGTTTCCTCGTCTAGGTAGTTGGGTGTGATGGCCGGAGGAACCGTTGGATCTTTACTCGCTAAACGTATCCAGCCTTTCGATTTTGGTCGCAATAAAATAGGTGATACGATCAACAAGGCGCTATTCGCATTAGCTACAAAGATTTGATCAAAAATATTTGCATCAAAAAATCGCTCAAACACATGTGGAGCGATGTGTGATAGGTATCTGTCGATGTATGCAAAAATTATCTGCAAGGTTGGAAGACTGCACTCGGAGCCGTTGTTACTCAGTTGATGCAGTTTAAAATCGTAGCATTGTGTGTTAGCGAAGCCAACGACGTCTGTAACACCGACCGAAGCCAAGGGACCGCTGCGTTCCGTTAGCCACTGAACGACATCTAGACCTTTAACTCCGAGTATTTTATATAAATTCGGGACAGTCGGTGTGTGATCTACTTCAACGAACATGACTGGCAGCACGTGGTCGCTCATGTTGTCCCCGACTGGCAGATCGACACGAACGCGTATTCCCATCTTACGAAGATGATCGGCGACACCTATTCCAGACAACATCAAAAGTTGAGCTGAACCTATGGTGCCAGCGCATAAAATGACTTCGTATTTCACAAACAACCTCATCGATCTACCACGATGCTTGCCTCTCATAACTAGTACTCCCCGCGCGACATTTTTTTCATCGATTATTACGCCGGTGCATCTCATATTAGAAGCTATTTTAAGTTTCCTTTTGACGTCGCGAGGATCTAAATATGCATTAGCGGTGCTAACACGTTCGCCTTTGAACACATATCCCAATACACGTGACACGCCTATCTGTGACTGTGCGTTCATGTCGGGATTAAATGGAAACTTTAAAGCTGTGAGACCACGCACGATTCTCTCGTTCCACGGGTTACTAGATCGATCGAAGGCGCTGATTGCAACTCTACCTGAAGTATTGTGGTAACAATGAGAGCTCGGAGGCAGACGATCCAAACCTCGCAAACCCTCGTAACGGAGAAAATAAGGTTTCAGATCTTGCCAGGACCATCCGGGTATGTCGAAATCATAATCGCGGGGGTTGCCCCTCGTGTAAATCATACGGTTGATGCTCGTAGAACCGCCTAAGCATCGGCCCCGACTAAAGCGGCACTGTCGTCCGACATATGACATACAGGACTTATTATTCGGTATGGTCTCGTAGAACCAGTCGATATGGGATCCCATCAAAACCAACGCCGCATTTGGTATCTGAAAAATATCGCAACTCACAGTCAAACGATTCAACGCACTATTAGTGTATAATTTATGTAAAGTAATCACTCATTTGCTACCTTGCTCAAGAGACCCGGATCGCCGCCCGCTTCGACCAACAAAACGTGGTACCCGGCCAGCGCCAGCCGCGTGGCCACCGCGCTGCCGGCGGCACCCGCGCCCACCACTACGTACTCGAAGAGATCTCCATCTATGATGAGTTGATATAACATCGGAGCTGCCAGTTAAAAAACTAATAAAACGAGCACCGAAATGGAACATTTTTCAAAATTATTCATAACTGATGGCAGTGACAACGATACTTAGTGAACTACCGTTTGCCACTTTCGTGTCAGTATTAGAAAATCATCTTTACAACTGTCGCTTAAGATAAAAAGCACCCCATTATCACCACTATTGAAAGGCTACTCTCAAACCTGGGAATCTTACGTCCGGTGAGCGACGTTGTTTGGTAGGTACATGACGTAATGATGTAAATATCTAATCTCTAGACCTTTGAGTGCAGGACGTCGATGCGGCGCGGGGCCCTCGTCAACACCGCCGCGCGACCCATGCACCCGCACTAACGACGTCAGCACCATCATTATCACTGTTAGAGCAATAGAATATAATTACTACAAATGTGGAACACGCTCCTCCATGTTTTACCTGAAATCTCTTACAAGATCGATAAACAAGGAATGTCGGTTTCGATTTCAGTAGAGATAATGAACGAGCGGCAATTTATCGCTTCTCGCTCGGTCGGTGGGCAGCCGCCCGGTCAGTGGACCTTGTGCGTCTCGAGCCTCGTTATTCATTAGCCGTAATCTAATATCACACGTCTCGACCAAAGGTCCCATTCCAGGCGGTAAACGAAATTATTTACTTAGAAAATTTTTGCGTAGAAAAATAATTCTAATGATCATATACGAGTACAATAATAAATAAATTACTTAGTTTAGCTTTTGAACCGCTAGTGAAATGCAAAAATTACAGATCCAAAACTGGAAAAGTGATACAGTAAGACTTACCTAACTTGGTGCCTACCTAAATAATAATATACATCAAACACAAAGATCATATATATTGTTACGAAGGTTCTCGAAAGGGTCGGCCGAAACAATAGACTATAAAAACACAGCTAGTGATAATATCTACCTCGAGCACTTCAGGCGACTTATATATTGCGCAAAAGGGGAATATGGTGTACACGTAACAGTACACGTGTACACGTAAAGACGTGACCCTCTACCGATTTCCGGCTATTATTATTGACTAGACGCGAAAGGCGTAAAAAAGTCTGGAAGGCGCGGATATCGATATATGTATCATAGTCGCCCGCGAAGCATTCGGTTCCCAAATACGAAAGCAACCAGCTCTCTCCCTACGAAGTGAAATACCTGCTATCTA
Organism: Megathymus violae; assembly: GCA_003671415.1. Taxonomy (NCBI): domain Eukaryota; kingdom Metazoa; phylum Arthropoda; class Insecta; order Lepidoptera; family Hesperiidae; genus Megathymus; species Megathymus violae. The sequence continues at coordinate 212,214 of PDGT01000128.1, forward strand.
CGAGTGCGACTGCTGTTTTTGAAGAGCTATAAAGTCTCCGCGGAGCCTATGTATCTTGACACGTAATAATATATAAACACTATACATACTATATAATATAATTATGAATACATAATCTACTATTTGTAGTAATTATAAATACATAATCTACTATTTGTAGTAGCGTAGTTTGTAAGGAGCGGTTCTCCTCGTCGCTCATTAATAGTCTCCCGTCTTCGTTGAAACAAGTCCCGTTCACCACAAAATTGAGGAGATCTCAGAAACAACGTAAGGAGCTTTCGTGAATGTGGTAATATTTTATGTTACGGCGACACCGCGCAAACATCGAATAAAGACCGAGATTTAAGGAAAAATATTGTCCACGTAGAGAAGTTCTCAACGAAGTTTTCTCGTGGAGAACAACTTGTCGTCGACTCGCCGCCGCGCGCGGGTATATCAATTGAAGTTGGCGGTATCTCGCTGAATTCAGTTTGATTCAATACATCCTTAACTTTTAATACAAGTAGGTGTTCGTAAGGTGGTATGACCGTCGTTCTCTTTCCCGATGGATCCGTATTCAAGTCCAGCATACATTTGGAACTGTTAAGGGAGTTGCAGTATATTTTCGTATTTTATAGTAACATATTACTTTTAAATGATAAAAAACAATAATAATAATAATAAAATCAGTTAATTGCCACCGAAGATATTAACGAATGTACAAACATGAAATACAGATAAAAAATAAACAAAATTAACATAAGCATCTGAGGCAATGGGAGCTGGCTCAGCTGTTCGCTTACTTGGGACCGAGGTCCTTGGAAGCGCTGGTTTTCAGCCAGTCCCTTCTCCCTAAGATGTTGTACAGGAGATGCAACTGTCTGTCCCCCAGCCGCCAGATGCAATTATATTAAAAATTGAACTTAACACAAAATACAATAGCAATAAAAAAGAAAAAATCATTTTGAAGGTTGAAAAACTATTCTTGAGTCAATTATTATTGTAATCAGTTAGTTATTTATTACCTGACCACATTTCTCATTATAATATAATTTGTCTCCCGTCACCTCCTATGTGTCCTGTGGAACACTAAGCGAAAAAGGAATATTTTCAGAACTCAAATTGAACGGATTATTTTCCATATCGTCATCTAGGATGGTCTGAGGAACTATTTGGTTACAATGGAATCGATCGGGGAACAAAGCATATAACACTAGCTCACCGAATAGTTATCTCGGATCAAACTAGATGGCGCTGTGCTTGGCGTCTAATACACGCTATTGAGATATAAGAAGAAAGATTTAAGAATGAACTGACATAATGGGAATGACACATGGAAATTACAAAGTAGAATTTAACCTGCACAAAACTCGTTGCGTCTCTATACTTCCAGGCGTCCTTGTCACATACATATGTCTACATTAATATATTCATATATATTATAATAAAATTTACGTACAAGCTGTGCTTTAACACGTCGCTTACCGGTCGCAGTAGGTAAATCATGTATACGATACTCACCTTCGGGACATAACTTCATGTCGACACTTCCAATGAAAATAACAGTGACGACCGCCGCCGCCACGGTTAAATGTCCGTTTTATAGTTGTGAAACGGTCGGCGGTCGGCGTCGCTGACCAAACTCGTTCACTTCAATGATCTGATGAACAATACCAATTCATTTCTGCAAACTTACAAGTGGGCCCGCGTGCGGCTGAAGCGTATTCTGTGCGTGCGCTAAATGCAACGTCGAGGTCATTAAATAATTCGTGTATTTCGTCAAAACGGTTCATAGTTCGATCTTCGATTTTCGAAGTTTATTTTCCATTATTTGGAATAATTTGTTATTCGCTTCAATGGTGAAGGAAATCATCGTGAGGAAACCTGCATGACTGGACACTTTCACAAAGTTATCGTTGACTTTATTTTATTACTGTATGCAGCGGACGAAGTGTCACGGGACACTGGCGACAAATTTAAGTAATGATAATAAATAATTAATTATAAGTAGTATTTCTTACTTCACTATACCGTATAAATATATATATGTAAAAAAAATTAATTTATACACTATATGTATGTCGGAGATGGATAGCTTTACGGGCCTCATGGCGAGATATCTTCGCGTACGGTTAATTGGGTAATTAAAGCAGAGTAACGTTTTCACTAAAATTTCCTGTTTTAACAATAATTACAAACAACGTGGAACAATATCTAGCGGAGAGGTATTAGTTTTCAGCACTGCTGAAATGCGAGTGTGTAAATACAAATAGTATTTTATCGCTCGGATTTTTTTTTAAAGCTTGTCCAACTCATATTATATCACTTTAGGTTAGACTTCATTACGTACATATATCTATGGATTAGTTTTAAGAATATTTTAGTGTCACCGTATGACGGTACTTAAGATTAATGACATAAATTGATGAACCGGTAATTTACGATGATGTTAAGAACATAGGCTAACACCGAACACAATAAACAAGTTTATTGGAAACTTACGAGGTAACATGAAGAAGGCACTACAAGAACTTTCAAGCTTCTAAATTGTTTGTAAACTGAGTTAGAAACGAATCTTTCAACGGACCGACTGCAGAAGCTAGTTCTCAAACTGGGGAGAGAAAAGTACTCCCGACTTGCTGAATGCAGTCTCACCCCCGAAACTCATTCGAAAGTTTCTAGCGCGTGTGGTTCAATTCCATTAACGAGTCAGCGAGAATTTTATCTTTCAGTTTAAATATGAGCTTGGCACTCATTTGGTGTAAGTTCGAATATTACCTTTTCGTAGGTACACGCGTAAGTTGGATAACCTTGGAGAGCAATAACAGTGACCACACCTCCTACAGGGCCGTCTTTGGAACACGACTGCAACCCACGGTGGTACGCGACGGCGACGGCGACACTTGTCATCGGATAGCTCGTCAGCTTTTATACCAACGTTTCGTTAAACTTTTCGAAATGTAAGATGCTTCTTCAAAACGGCAAGAAATTTAAAATTTTAATTTTAATTCAATTTTACCTTACAGAGTGAAGAAAAGGTACATGAAGTTAGATCGTTAGTTAACTTTATTTATCATATAAATCACGGAGAATTTATTCATATCACAACTGGCAACTGGAGCGTGATGATGGTGATGTTGGTGATTTCCTTGTACCATTTCCTATGTTAAAATATTTAATACTACATACTATACTGGAGGTGGTTGGGTAACACGCTTCTCTTATTTCGTTAATCTAACACTGAAGAGCGGCCAGACGGGACTTCGGCGTGGGATCATGTGCGATATGAATATATTGTGGAGGTTATACTATGTTACATGAATAAATGACCTTTAAAGCAATTTAAAAACTCGCCATTTTCTATGTATGTATAATGGGTGATGATCTCCAGTCTTAGTAATGATGATATTTGAATTATTAAAATTCTACTGTCTGTTGAGATCGTATTAAATCAAAATTCTCTTAGATCGACCTCTGAGAGTCAATTTTCGTAAAAGGTAATGTGCCCGTTACTAGCACAAACATCGCTATTACTAGTATAGAGCTTCATATGTGGACGTGGACGTGAACAGAATACCGCCGTACCGCGGTCTACCAGTACCTTTGCATCCTGAACAACAGACACACATCTGCGTGCTGTCCATTCCGTTATTACGCAGGTTATTTTAATATGTTATTCAACATACGAACAAAATGTATCCAATGGGCTTCGCTCGGTCGCTTCGCGCTCGTGAGTCCACACAAAGAAGTTACAAGTAAAGTCACGTTGCGTTCCGGTGCGTTATGAGGATTCCTTAATGAGAAGAAGGCTGTCGCAACGACATGGCCGACCTCGGCTGCGCGATGACTTCGTCGTAATGACCCGTAAAAGTGAGATCACTAAGCCAATTGCGTTGTTAGTTTCACTCTAGCGGCTTTGTATTAGTTACTGTTGGAAAATGTGGCTGCTTCTACATTATGTACAGGGTTTTTATGAATATCATATAGGGAAAACGACTTTTTGTTTCAGACATTTATTTCAAACTATATATTCCATTTTCTTATTTTTCACACATCCGTCAGATTACATATTTTATTTATATACAACCTCCAACAGTTACACGTATATTTCGAGGTGTAATAGGGGTGGCCTCCGTCCGACCTCGAGACCGAGTCAACTTATTTCACGACGGCACACCCTGCCGGCTAATGAATAGCAAATGGTCTGGTGTGTTGAGGCGCGCTGGCTCACTGGCTCACTGGCTCACTGGCTCACTGGCTCACTGGCCGAAGAATGGCACGTATTTATACACAATGACTTTTTAATTTCTGCTGAAGCACGATAGGCGACTTGACCTTCCGACATGAGTTGAACGAGCGAGATCAATGCAGGGTAACAAATTACAGAGGAAATTAACTCGACAGAGAGAACGCCGCACAAAAAGCTATTGTGTGTATTCGCATTTGTAAAGCTTTTGTAATTCAAGAGATGTAAAAAGATTTTTGAAATTAATTATTTTTCTTGTAAGAAATATCTAAAATGATGCCATAAAAGACAATGTTAAATGATGACAACGTTTTAATCCTGTACCAGCGAAGCGAGAAACATAAATGAATATGTCAGAAGTCTTTTAAAAATTACTTAATAATTTCGGAGAGAGCTGATTCTCACGGCTTAGTAGTAAATCTATTCAAGACGCATAACTCATCGTCGGCAGAAGAATTATCAAATTGATGATTAATGTCTAAAATCTAAATACCTGACCCATTTTATATAAAAAAAATCTGCTTCAGTTATTTGTAGTGCTGACACAACTTACACTACCAGTATCTAAAGATCTATTCTGAGGCGACATTCCTCATTATTTACACACACACACACACACACATGGCACTTCGTCAATTTCTGGACGATACGGAGACTGTACAATGCCTTCATAGTCACGCCGCTCCCTATTTAAATGTCCTAGTTCTGTAGAATAGTGCTCCTAGTTGAAAATGAGTGGCAGGAGACAACTACACTATGCCTGTACAGTTCAAAGGGTTCTTTGGAATAATAAGCCTGAATATCACTTTGAAAGGCTCCTCGCAACGAAGCCTAATACCGAACGGATTACTTCTCTATTCTTACATCCAAAATGTAAATAATTTAAATTATCGGCATAGTCTCGATTAAAATTAATTAAAGCCAGCCTTTTTACATTAAACTAATAAATAACTGGTTTCGACAAGAATTGTCACATTGGAATTATATTATATTAATTAATCATAATACAAAATTTTATGCTTTGAATTAAACCTGCGATACAGTTATCTTTCGTTTTTGGTACCAATATACTTTTTCTTTCTGAAGTTGCTTAAGATTTTTTTATAATTATTTTTATTTATGTAACGCGAGAGTTTATTTCGACTATAAAAAACAAAAAAATATTGTTCTCATTAGCCCTTATACGTCCGCCAGCCACCTGTGTAAACATCGTCGGCGCTCAGTCGAATCAGTGCCTCCCTAAGATCGCCTGATCTCGAAATTATTCAATCAGGAAGGGTCGCGGGAATATTTTGATAACTAGTTCAAACGTTGAGTGGGAACGCAGCCTCCTCCGCTATCCTAGATATAAGTAATGGAGAATGAAAAATGTAGTCTCGCATGATTGTTCAGACGTTCCAGTCGTGTCTACTTCGTATTAAGTGAATTATGTTACAAATAAGTGTAAAGTATTTCAATAAAGTTTGTTTTTGGGTTCTTTTAACAGAAAGTTACTTTGTGTTTACTTTTGTGTGTTAAACTCTTTTACTTCTTTTAGATCCTGAAAGTCAAATAATGATTTTCAACACCTACTAATATACACGCCTATTTCAGTGTAGATATTCAGTACGCCGCGAAATGCATCACCCCCTCAATTTACTATTGTATGTAGTTTATAAATATTTTGTTGCTTTATGTACCACGTAAAGGTACTTATATTAATGGGTGGTACTACTGTGGTCTCACAAATCGAACTGTAAACTAGGGATGTTATGAACATGTAATTTCGGATCCGGATACGGATACGGATGTATGAGTAATATTTTACCGGTTTCGGTTACGGTTATGGATATGAAATTATTTCGGATTATCAGATTGTTTCGGTTAATTTCGATAACGGATAGTAGATGTTTTGAAAAATAAAAAAAATGAAAAAAATGTTTATTCGTAGTCTAAAGCCGCAACTGAACATAATAAAATACACAAAAAACAGAGAAAAGAAAACACAACAACGTTACACCCTAAGTATATGCTATACTAAACCTAAATACAACATGAAATGTCCGTGCTGCAGCGTAACGAGCTACGAATGGGCCCAGCCTCAGCTTAAGCCGCGCGTGAGCACAGCACTGATATTTCAGTCTCGGCCCTGCCTTCCGTGACGGTCAGTCGTTTTAGGTTAAATTATTTTTCTTAATAAAATTAAATTACTCCTAATTTACTGACTGTCAAGTATTCGGAATAAGTGGGTACATGAATAAAATGTTTGTTTAGTTAATGAGAGTAAAAAGGATGAAGAAAGAAATGAATTGAAAGGACATATTGGGCGCGACACGTGTTTTACCTACAGACAGGCTACAGAGCTAATGGGTTTACATATATTCGCCGCCATACCTGCCGGTCAGAAACACAGCGGTAAGTAGTTCAAGTGCAGTATTATTATTGATAATATTTACTAGGTTTAAAATAATTTATAACAAATCAATAACAATTATATTCTAATAAAAATTCTACAAAGCATTTCAATTATTAATAAATAACGGCTAGGGACTTGCTTTTTGCTCTTGAAGAAGGAATAATTTATACCTAGATCTGAATGTGTTTATTGTTTTCAGACTGCGAAGAGGAGGTGGCAGGCGCCTGCGAAGATCCATTTTAAGCATATTCGCATTTTTTAGGAATGGAGTGACATGCGCGCGCGGTGGCACATTGAAGCAAAAACGTGCACAGGCGTTCTGCACACGTTGTATTACTTTTTTGGTGCGTGTTAGCAGACGTGGGCCTATAAGTGTGTCGGCGTAGTTAAACTTTGATAAAATTAGCGCTTCACAAAGGTTAATACGTAAAGTAGGTGTTAAGTAGTTTCTTATCCGATATATTACCTTTAATCTGTAGAAGCAGTTTCGCGCAATTTCAGAAATGTGTTTTTCAAACCGAAAGTTCTCGTCCATAAGTACGCCCAAGTTCCTAGTCTCCGAAACTCTCGCAATTGGCTCGGTGTTAATTGACAAGACAGGATTACTTTCACTAATTTTAGAAATGTGATTGGGCGAGCCAAAGATCATGAACTTGGATTTTTTGGGATTCAGAGCCAATCCGTTACGTTTAGCCCACAGAGAAACTCGATCTAGATCAGAGTTCAGCTTGGCAACCCCTATGACAGCATCACAGTGTTTGCATGATATGCAGATCATCTGCGTACATGTGGTACTTGCAATGTTCAATATTCTCGATCACATCCGCGCTGTATAAAATAAATAGGAGTGGTCCTAGAATGGACCCCTGCGGGACGCCTCGAGTCAAAGGCTGTGTTGAAGATGTGACTTTTACTCCGTTGCTACTTATTTGTATTTTAACTTGTTGAGACCGATAAGCAAAATAGCTGTCGAACCATAAGAACATAACCGTAAGACAGCTTAGATAATAATAAATTTGTATGTATCGTGTCAAATGCACGGGAAAAATCCAACAGGGTAAGAATAGTGCCCTCGCCTTTATCCTGCGCTGACAGGACAGCACCGCATCTACCACTTCAATTAGCGCAGTGGTTGTGCCATGACGCTTCCGAAAACCAGACTGCATCATCGGCAAAATGTTATTACCGTCGAGGTATGCAGTAAGTTGTTGGCAAACTGCTTTCTCAATTACTTTCGAAAGACATGGCAAAATACTAATAGGCCGCAAGTCGGCAGCACCGATAGGATTAGAGATCTTAGGTATTGGCTTGACTACAGCATGCTGCCAAATGTCAGGGTAGTTATTTGTCTCAAACGATTTATTTATAATTGCTGTCAAAACCCCTAGACACTCTGGCAGCAGAAGTTTCAGCATGTCAAGTGAAATGCCGTCACAACCGATAGCATTAGATTGGAGATTTCCTAAAATTTTCGCGACTTCAGATTCTGTGACTGGCTTGAGATGGAAAGTGGCCTCCGAGAACCGACTAATTTCAAAATGAGTTAGCACAGACATAGGTACAATACTCAACCCGGGAACATTCAAAAGTGTTGATAAATTAAATTAGCATCAGTTGAGTGTGGGGGAAGAGTATAGTCTCTGCTATTTTGTAAATGCACGTGCCTTTTGATGTGTTTCCACATTACTTTCGGTTGAGCTAGTCTTGTGTTAACATAAAATTTAATGTAAGCGGCTTTCTCGGACTCGACAGCAGCGTGCACAATGTGTTTGAGGTCCTTATAATACTTTATATGCGGCGCTAACTTGGTTTTACGAGCTCTAATTTGGGCTCCATCACGAATGCTCATCATACATTGAACATTGTAAGTAACCCATGGGTAGTTATTCATTTTAGAACGGAACGACTTAAGCGGCGCATATTCATTATAGATTTCTATAACTTTCTTATTAAAGGCAGTCACCATATAATTCACTCCCTCCACCGACATAAGCTCCTGCCAATCAGTGGAGCCTAACGTTTTATTGAATTGTTGCATATCAATGCTACCTATTGGCCTGAACGTTACCCATTTGGACCTAGGACGATCCTTAGGCATGTCAAGCTCACACACTAGAAACGCATGACTACTGAGATCTTTACTAAAATCAATTTTCATGTCGGAAACTGGGGCGTCGGTGCAGACCACGTCAATTAGAGTCTCAGTGTTGTCCGCGAAGTGCGTGGGTCCTGTTACTTTTTGTACTAAGTTGTTCGAATTCAAAAAGTCCAAGAACATCTTGGTACCACAACTATTTTTATTTAAAAGGTCAATATTGAAATCACCCAACAGTTCAATGTGATCATGTCGTACAAATGATCCTAGAGATTCGCACAATGTGTCGAAAAATGTCTGCACATTCAACCACGGTGGGCGGTAGGCGGTTCCGATTGCTAGAGACTTTCCATTTATATTTATGTTCAGCCACATTTGCTCCACCATAGGGGTTATGGGGTGTTGGATGACTTGCACTGACGAATTCTGCCTATAATAAAACCCTACACCTCCCCCCCTCCCCCTAATATCCGACGAACGTGGAATGTGCCGTAACCGATACCCCTGGACTGCTGGTGCACGGCCTTCCTCCCCCTCCCGAAGCCACGTCTCGCTGATAGCCATAACATCTACACTATGTCGCGCCATTGCTATCAGAAACTCATCATGCCGCGTCCCGAGAGATCCTGGGTTTAATAGCCCAATTTTAATTTTGTGTTTACGAGCCATTTTGAATGTTAATAAATATTAGGTTTAATTTGTATAAAATACAAAACGTTACGTTTCTCTCGAGAGGTAAAATAAGTAACCCCTTTTTGTCTGAAGAATTATAAAGCGTAAAAATAATATTGGATGTCAAATGTACGAATAATGTAATGTATATAGTTCTTAATAAGACATTTTTCAAAGTAAAAAACTTTGACAGTAACTTTTGCGCTTTGATATACCTACTGCAGCACAGACATTTATAACTAATCCCTAGACACTTAATAAAACTATACCTAATTAACCAAATACGACAGTTTATATATCTATCGCAATGAATATGCTTAAAAAATAATAAAAGTAACAAAGATAAAATATAATAATATGTAACCCAACGACCAACCAGACAAATAACGAACATAATATTATTTATACATGTATTGAACAATTTGTCCGGATTTATCTGATAATTAAAACTTAAAATAACCAAAGCCATCTCCCAACTACCCGTAAAGACTACTGCAAAGTACAGTACGGTGTGGTGCGGTGCGGTGCGGCGCGGTGCGGTGCGGTGCGGTGCGGTGCGGTGCGGTGCGGTGCGGTGCGGTGCGGTGCGGTGCGGTGCGGTGCGGTGCGGTGCGGTGCGGTGCGGT
>PDGT01000128.1:222507-254208 GCA_003671415.1 Megathymus violae
TACGGTACGGTACGGTACGGTACGGTACGGTACGGTACGGTACGGTACGGTACGGTACGGTACGGTACGGTACGGTACAGTACAGTACAGTACAGTTCAGTATAGTATAGTATAGTATAGTAGTCTCTTACCTCTTTTACCTTACTATAGTTCGCAATTCAAATCACAAATTTATATGCACGAGAGCACTCTCTGTTCGCGTCTCATTAGCATATATATATATATGTATAGCTGACCTCGCTCCACGACAGGTTCAGTGTTCTGCGCTACTTCGACACGTCGGGTTCCGCCGGAAGCCGCTCGGTGATTCTCAAATATCACATGGAAACCAAAAACAGTAGTGGTTTAAACGTCCATCGCCCGCACTCGTCGAATCCCAGACACAGCTTTATGTTTTTAATTGCGCGCATAATACAAATCTATATTAATAATATAAAGAGAGAGTGCCAATACTGTGAGTTTGTGATGTTAATCTGCGAACCACGGCAACTATTTGAAAAATTCTTTTACCGTTTGAAAGGTATATTCTTCCGGGTGGACACAGTTTGTAATAACCTAGGTTCAATATGATATTCACATTGTTTGTTGTCACATTGGAAACTTACTAAAATAGATAGATAATGATTCAACCGAGACGATATCGGGGCAGGTTACAAGTCTACCACGACTTGTTACAGTCGTGGACAACACCGTGAGGAAAGCCGCACGGCTGAAAGTTGTCGAAGGTATCGGATAGGTCAAAGTATGCCGAGCCGCACTCGGCCCGCTCGGTCGACCGGGGCCTCGGGCGCGGTGAACGCGGCGGCGGCTGGCAGCCACCGTCGCCGAGTCACCGACCCCTACACACATACACACATGTTGCACACACAAAAAGTTATCATCGAGTACCCGTTTTGTGTGATTAAAATTACCACAACGGAATAATTTCGATACGTGAGAATCGAAAATTATCAATAATGTACAATGGTGATGGTCTGTGATTTACTTGTTTGTAACAGACTTCAGAAAAAGAGAAAGTTCTCAATTCATTTGTATTTTTGTGATGTGTGTTAACTCGGAATTCTGTCATTTATTCACCAACTGGAAAAATTACTTCTTCTCAATTTGGTTTGGTTCCACTTAAATGTTAAAAAAATGCCGCCCCTAAACGTGAATAATAGGGGATAAAACCAAGAAATTCACCTTGTCCAAATTGAAGTCCGTTTCCTTTTTTTGTTAAAATATTGACTCGTCATCAGTATCGAAAACGGCAAACGGGAAGTCTGCGCCCTGCAACATCGCGCACGACAGACACCGGTAATAACCTCATTTGGCTCTTCAGCTGGTTAAAAACAATTCAATGTCGGTCCACACGTGCCACAGTCACCGCCGACACCATTGAATAAGTCAATCGGAGGTCCGGTACCAGTCGGGCAGGTGAAGACCTCACGTCGCGCGGTGGGCGATACCGACTACAGCAGCACCACTACTTCACTGAATCCTGACCAATGTTCTTTATTTACTGAATCAATGATGGTACAGCACAGGGGCGGTACAAGGTGCCGACTTCTATAAGAAGTCGAGTAGGACCGCTCGGATTTGAGGACAGACATCCTTACACTGTAACAACCCATCAGCTCCGGCGGTGGGACATTGACTTCCAATAAAAGATTCAACAATTTCGGACAACCGTATATTCAACAGTTACGTTTCCACATACATATCGCACTCGGCACGGCCAGTCAGTCGAAGCGAATGCCCAGTCTACCCTACCTACCCTACACTACCTTACAATGCTACGGTATCAATTCCTTTAGTTATTACGGATAAACATTACAAAATATGCACTTAAAGACGTAGTTATGACCTGCGACAGACACTGAGCAAAATTTCATTCTATTTTATATATATGTATATATCTTACTAGTCTGCGTTTGTACTTTATGTAAGTAGGTATAGTATAATATAATATCACTATTTTCATCTTGTTCACGTAGAACCATAAAAAAATATAAAAAAATCATGTGAGCCACGTCCAGTTCCATGTCCCTATTCGGGACACTTGCATAATATAATAGTTACGCGAACGGTTACAAACTGAACAACATCGACCAACGCCGACCGCGCACGGCGACGCGGCGACGCGGCACTCGACGGGCTCGGTCGTGTGCTGACGTCGAGGAGAGAACGAAACGAAACAAAAAAATAAAATAAGATTTAATGAGACATACAAAGAAAGAATGCAATAAATAAACAGGTCGTTGTTTGTGCTTTGGTTCAACGGAACACGGCTCCAGACGGGACACTTCACTCCCTTTACGTCTAAAACGGTTACCACTGGGGAGAAAAACATGCACCCACATTTTTGTATATTGCGGGTACTGTTCTATCCAATATCCAATAAATAACAAACGAGTACATATGCGTTACAAAAATGTCAATTATTCGGGATAAATTAATTTTAAAATAACACAATTTATTATTTTAGTCTCGTGGGGTTTAATCTCCGAGCGCCTTCCTAGACTACACTCGCACAGAGTCGGTACAGCGGCGAGTCCCGGTCGCGCGCCGCCAACCGGACGCGCACACCCGCACGGTACCGCCGCCGCCGCCGCCGGTGGCTCGGTTCGCGATCATCGATCGATCAATAGGCGACCTCGGTACGGGCACATTTCATTTAGACTCAGGTACCGAACGGGCATCGACCGCGTGGACTCGCCGCCCCCCACGTTCGTAGAACGCACGTCGTTACAATGTCACGTGTAAAATAAACGCTAAACATTTGTATATGGAATATACGATCAAACATCGCGTTAACGCCACCTAACAGAGTCCACCGACCCCACATGGATAAATAAACGAGAACTTTATACAATATACTCGGAAAGCTCGTCGACAAACGCGAGTGGGCAATATTTGCCACGTTCGGCTTCACCCGAGCGAGTGATAATTAATTTCTAATACGCAAACATTTCGATTCGTTGTTCGTGCACGATTCGAACCCGCGACACCGCGTCGGTTCGACGTCGAGCCAACCGACCGCCGCCGACGCGGCGCGACGCGGCCGCAGATAACACCATAACACCATTATTGCCACAGATAACACTAGCACTCTTAAGCGCTACAATAGCACGCCTCCGAAGCCCGACATCGCGCCGGCGCCGCTCCTCAGCTGCACTTTTCCTACGGGGCTACGGCGGCCGTCCGCGTGCCGCGCGTCCAGGAGCTCCCCGACAGGTTTCAAGTCGCGCTTTAAACGTAACACAAGATAACGGTTACAATTTCGGTTACGCATTACTATGTACGAGCGTAAATGTGTTACGTGAATGATGCTCACTAGTGCGGCTGTTTATTTCTAACATCTATATTTAAATACTCTGTAGTGGTTTATAAAAATACAGTCTTTTTATAATACCAATTTATATGTCGCGTATACAGAACGATGAATTGACGACAACGTAAATCACGCAGCCGAAATTGTTAATGTATTTTCTATTTGAGACGCGTTTAAAATCGCTACTGTTAACGTGCGGCCCCGTGGAGTCAATATGTCGCACTTATCGTGACGTGATCAAATTTATATTCAGCTCCTGAACCACCGCTTACATCGGTTACAGATTACACGTTACGCGTTACATTAGTTACATAATTCACTTACAACAAATTATAATTAAGTTTACAATAATTTGTGCTTGGGGTTTTTATTCGTTAAATATATTGTTAGTAACATAGTTTTGGCACAACGTCGAAACATGTAACCATTATTTATTTGTATACATCAAACATTCACTATTACATGTTTAAAATAACAATATACAGGATGTCCCAGGACGAAGTGACCGCCCGGCGTCTCTTGATTATTTGGACAAAACTATCAACAAATACCATTAAAGTACAGGTCTTATCGAATTGGTTTTTTTTAGCTTTTTTTTTGTAGAGACACCTGACTTGCTGCACTATTTTCAATTTTTTTTTGTTTTTCCATTTATTTTCATTGTGTTTTTTTTTATTTACCAGTTGTAAACAATAAATGGTAAGACACTTAAATGTTCCACTAGGCTAGTTTAAAAGTATACTCCTCTTATTATCGAAAATGCGGTGCATATTTCAAGAGTTTGTAGTTCGGTAAATGACTGAGATAACCACAAACATTTTTATGAAATTTTGTAGGTAATATCAAGTAATTTAATAATAATTGATAAAATAATAATATTCATGGGGCATTTTTCCAACTTTTTAGCGAAATTAAATAAAACAGGGTTTTTTTTTTCAAAAAGTTTCCGTTAATTTCTTTAAAAAAAATCCTATTTAATTTTGGGTAGATTTTATACTTCGAATAGATAAACTATGATAACAACTGGTAAATAAAAAAAAACACAATGAAAATAAATGGAAAAACAAAAAAAAATTGAAAATAGTGCAGCAAGTCAGGTTTCTCTACAAAAAAAAAATAAAGAAGCTAATAAAAAAAAAACAATTCGATAAGACCTGTACTTTAATGGTATTTGTTGATAGTTTTGTCCAAATAATCAAGAGACGCCGGGCGGTCACTTCGTCCTGGGACACCCAGTATATGTATAGAGGGCCGGCTCACACGGCCCCACAAGGAGACTAACGATCAAATAATCTTTAATTTGGTCGCAAATACCAATATTACTCTAAATGCATTTCCATCAAATAATAAGACTTAAATATATTTATGTTTGCAGCTGAATGAAAAACTCATGACTCCCAGTTATCAATTACGTTCGATATCAGTAATTTTTACTTGGACATCCGCTCGAGTCTCGAACTCTCGATACAGGTGGTGTCCAAGTACAATTACTGTACCTATAAAACACAGTAGAGACATCTGACATAATCGCAGCAAACTCGTACCGTCGCTTACCTTGTTATGTTTCCGTCCATACGTACCATATGCCTTTATATGCCATATACTTTAAGATACCGGTACCTAATACCGTGACGGTTACTAGTTTTGGGTACCGGTATTAATATAATAAGTTACTTCGAATTGTATCGTTATCAGCGTTAGGTGCTTCATCTTACATCTTCAAAACCAGTAATAAATCTAAAGCAATCGATCGGTATATAGTACTATATAATAGCGTCGAGCTTTCCAAAACAGAATCACTTTATAAATTATTCAGCCTTTACATGTGTGACCCGAACGTGGTGCGGCGGTGTGAGAAACTAAACGCCGACACAACCTCGCCCCCGGCGGGATGCATCAGAGCAGGACGCACTTGGCGAACAGCTTCTTGCGACGACGGTGCTTCTCCTCCTGCTGCGGGTGGTTGCGGATGATGCGCACCAGCTGCAACGTACAATACTTATGTAACGGTAGACTTCTCGAAAACGACGTTGCGGTGGCTGATGGTATCGTTCAGTGCCATATTCAACGCGTGGTGACTGACTTTCTTGAACGAATATTAGCAAAATAGAAAGAAAGAAAAGTCTGCCTATCTACCTGTCTGGATGGAGAGGCAAAGATGGACAGAAAAACATATTTATTCTGCCTTAAGATTGTAGGACATTCAGAAGTAACAGTAAAGTACATATTGCGGTCACAGTCAAGAAACAAAAGGTTCGCATGTCTGAACGTCTCCACGTGAGGGAGCCACGCCGGCCTGATGTTTTAATGCGACACGTTTGAACCAAACCTATCGTGTCGTAATCGTCCGAATGCTCACCGATATGATAAAATATTACCAATACGAGCCGGACATAACGAATGTCTAGGTCTAGAATAAGTGTAGTGGCAAATTAAACGGAACCTCATGGAAGGCGGCGTCGATGTTGAGCGGCGGCTCCTTGGCGCTGGTCTCGATGTACGGCGCGCCGAGCTGCCGCGCCAGTTCGCGGCCCACCTCCTCGCTGACGATCCGCGCGTGCACCAGGTCTACCTTGTTGGCTGCCACTAGCATCGGGTACGTGTCGCTGTAGGCAAACGTCACTTGCACTGACTCACGTGTCCTGAATGGATCTCGGGTCTGATGACAGTTCAGACAAATGAGGTGAAAAATATAAACAATATAAAAAAATATAAACAATACGAAAATAAAAACAATCAGAGGTGAGAGGATAATATTGAGTTATAATTATAAGCTAACATTATTTAAATTTTCACGTTGTATTTTACTATTTACCACACCCCCAACATCCGTTTTTGCTACGTTTTACTTGGTCCTTCGAGCCAAATCCCTTTCCTCTTCCTTAATCTCATCAGAAAGTCGGTACCTAGGTACAGAATATCACACCCATAAATACTTACCGATCCTTGACACGCAAGATCTGCGTGTGGAAGTGGCGGATGTTCTCGTAGCTCTGCTTGTCGGTGACAGAGTACACCAGCAAGAAGCCGTCGCCCTTGCGCATATACTGCTCGCGCATAGCACTGAACTCCTCCTGCCCGGCCGTGTCCAACACTAAAACGCATTCACTTTTACTCATTATTTGGATATCATGTTGTCGATCGTATTACTGGTTAAACTAAAATCACGTCTCTCATCAAAGATTAAAATTAATAACCTGTCCTCGATTCGCTTTTGGAAAAATAATCCATATCTTAGAAGTGCATTGCAACGAAAAAATATTAGACTAACATCCACAACAGTAAATCTAGATCAACGACTAGATTCATAAACGATATGAAAATGCGCTTCTTATGAAAAGAATTTGCTCGGGTGTAAAATATTTATAACGTAACTATATTCAGACATTTTTATAAAATTCATATTCATATACAAACAAAACATATGGATAAAAAAACACAAGAATGTAACGCATCTATAAATTTTGCTTTCCCGCGCGGCGCTCAAGGCCATTAATTTGTGTAAGCCCTGTCGTCCGAACGCGCGGGATTCCCCGCGAGGCTCCGCTACCAAGGGCGGTCGCCATTTTGATGATTATTCGGGTTTTGGAAGTCGCGAGACACAGATCTATAACAGCTCGAATGTTATAAGTGGCGCACCAACTAGTGGCCGCGATCCCCGAATCGTGTAGTGTTTTTTTTATTACGTCGTCGTCGAGTCTTATTAGCGGCGTCCCGCTGTCATATTTGTATTCATACCTAGTAAGTACTTTTCAATATGCCGCGTAGTTTACGTTCCGCTATGACTACGGACACTAACGTAAGTGATGGTGAAAGCTCGGCCGAGGAAGTCGTGGGACCGGCACAACCAGTGCTCATGTCTGCGGACCAACTACATATCTTCGTTTCTCGCCGCCTTTGCGAAGTCGCAGGCAGAGGCGAATCGTCAGCTAGTGGAGTCCCTCATGGCATCGCACACGGTGAGCCCGTCTCCGCAGCCTACCTTCGATGCTGTTGCATCGTCACCGACACACACGTCGTCGCTGGGTAATATGTCTAAGTGCACGGCGCGCTTCAATGGTCAAGGTCGCGATCCAGAAATCGTGGAGGCCTTCGTTGATGCGGTGGAGGTCTACAAGGAGTGTGCGGCGGTTTCTGACGACCATGCATTGCGAGGTCTACCCATGCTGCTCCAGGACGACGCTGCAGTTTGGTGGAGAGGAGTCCGCGCCGATGTGTTTACGGGGACCGAAGCCGTCAAGCGACTCCGATCTATGTATGGAGTACCCCAGCCGGCATATAAAATCTTTCGCGACATTTTTGTGGCAGAGCAGACAGAAGAAGAGCTCGCCGACACGTTCGTTGTAAAGGTGCGAACAATATTGTCGAAGTTGCCGTATAAACTGCCCGAAGAGGTGAAGTTAGATATGATTTACGGTTTATTACATAAACGGATCCGTAAACGTTTGTCAAGAAATGAGATTACTAGCTTAGAGTCTCTCATTGAAAAGGCGCGATTTATAGAAGAGTGCCGAATTGAATGTTCACATGCCAACATCGTCTCGTCAAAGGTGTCGTCGCGGCAGCAATAATTGCCCGCTGACTCGGTACCTACACGCCCAGCAACAACACACGCCACGGTCGCCGCTAGGAATTCCTCGGGAACGTCGGGACGGCGGACTGGCGCGCAATCGCCGTTGTCGTCGCCGTCGCGTCGTGAGTCGTTACCGTCATATTCAACCGGTCAGGCGACAAATGATAAAGTGAAGTGTGGTGATGTGTTGAGTGCTAAACGGTTGTTTTGTGTATACTGTAAGTTGCGTGGACATGATAAAGACTCATGTAGTAAGCTTGCTGGTAAAAAGATCGAGCGATCCGAATCACTGTATTGTTATGGTTATGGTGAAAAGGGGTATATTCGCGCTAATTGTCCTAAGTGTAAAATTCAGTCAACCGAATCTTTTTGTAGTTACTGTCAAAACGATTCGTTAAAGAGTAAAGAGTCAAAGATTAGACAATCTTGTAAATCGTCTTTTATGCCTATACACGGGTTGCCTTCTAGAGGCAAGTTGACTTGTAACTCTAGTAATGTAGACAACTTATTACGTAAAAATGATTCTTCGTCAAATATCATTTATAACAGTAATGTTGTTGAGTTGCAGAATGTAACACTGAGTGAGCAATCTTCCGCGTCTGTAAGTAGTGATGACAATCGCGACCGTCCTATACTTCATATCGAAATCTATGGTTGTCGCGGCACTGGGTTAGTTGACACAGCCGCAAAGCGTAGTGTTGCAGGATCTAGTTTGTACGCGTTGCTCCAAAAACGAAATCATCCGTGCCGTAGTAGTCATGTTAGTGTAAAGTTAGCAGATGGGTTAGTTCGCGATTTAGATGTGAAACTCGCCGACTTAGACGTCAAACTAGAAGGGTCAATTATATCTATCACGTTTATAGTTTTACCCGATGCTGAACACAATGATACGCTATTAGGAATTGATTTTCTTCGCAAGGCAGGTATAGTACTTAACTTACCTTAACTTACCTTAACTTACCTGGTCACGAGTCGTCTCGAACTTATGTCGGCTGTGCTGCGGCTGAAGTGCTGCGGCCTGATGAGGGAATGACGCTGTCACCATCGGAGAAGAACAGCCTCGCAGAGCTTCTTCAACAGTATGAAGATATCTTCAGAGAAGGGGGAGGGCCCACACCTTTCGCGGAACACCGTATTGATACAGGTGATAACCCTCCTATTGCGGTACCACCGTACAGGCTCACTCCAGCGAAAAAGACCGTAATGGAGTCCCAGCTGAAGAAGATGCTTCAAGATGATATTATTGAAGAGTGCGAGTCGGCATGGGCGGCACCTGCTCTGCTCGTACCAAAGAAAGACGGATCTTTTAGATTTTGCGTGGATTACAGAAAGCTTAATGCAGTTACTAAAAACGATGCTTATCCAAAGTCCGTCATCGATGACCTGCTGCAGTATACAGGTAAGAGCTGTTATATGAGTACCATTGATCTTCGTTCAGGATACTGGCAGGTAGCTGTCCAGAAGGAGGATCGAGACAAAACTGCTTTTGTGTCTCCTTTAGGTGTCCATCGATTTAAGCGCATGCCGTTCGGCCTTCGCAATGCACCGGCCACCTTTCAGCGGCTAATCGATCGCTTTAAATCTGAAGCTGCTCTCAAGGACGTGACCTTGTTAGGGTATATCGATGATCTGATTGTGATATCAGCAACCACCTGCTGGATCTACAGGCAGTCTTTCATCGCCTTCGTACCTTCTGTCTCCGGGCCAATCGCGCTAAGTGTGTCTTTGCACGTGACACTGTAAAGTATCTGGGACATGTCATCACGCCACAAGGAGTGACCCCGGACCCAGATAAGGTAGCCGCTATAGCCAATATGAAGGAGCCTAGCTCGCTCAAGCACTTAAAAACGTTCCTCCAAACCTGCTCATGGTTTAGGAAATATATTCCGAATTTCTCTAAGGTTGCTCAGCCGCTCACGCTCCTCACGAAAAAAGATCAGACCTGGCAGTGGGAACAAGATCAAATAAATGCTTACAATCAATTAAAGAAATTACTTACCTCAGCGTCTATACTTACCCAATCAGATTATGGACGTCCTTTCATTCTTAGGACTGATGCCAGCAGTTACGCTCTCGGAGCGGTTTTACTCCAGGGGGAGACGCCAAAAGAAGATAAACCAATCGAGTATGCTAGTCGTTTGTTAACGTCAGCGGAGCGGAACTACTCGACGACGGAGAGGGAAGCTTTGGCCGTCGTATGGGCTGTCGAGAAGTTCCGTGGCTACATCGATGGTCACGAAGTACACGTAGCCAGCGACCATCAGCCTTTGAAGTGGCTGCTCACCCTGAAGTCACCGACCGTACGATTGGTTCGTTGGGCTATGAAGCTACAATCATTCGACCTGAAGGTGGATTATACTCCTGGGAAAGCAAACGTTATCGCGGATACCCTGAGTCGTCCGCCGTGCGATGAGGAGGTTCGTGGTAATTGTGGAGTTTGCTCGGTCATCGTTGAAACGCATAGTTGGGATGCAACAAATGTGCGACAAGACCAGCTCGCTGATCCTGAGGTATCTAAAATTGTTAAAGACTTGGAAGGACAAGAAGAAGTTACAGTCAAAAGATGGACTGAGAGGGGTTATTATATGAGTAAAGGAATACTTTACCGTTACGCTGATGCAGAGTCCGAAGAACCGCAGCTCGTCGTACCTCGTATGCGTCGTTACGTAGAAGAATATCTGAAAACATGCCTTGAGTGCCAGAGGTATAAGCCTTCCAACCAAAAGCCTACAGGACTGATTCAAACACCTATTCCGGCGCAGCGCTTTGAGGTTTTAGCCGCTGACCTTTTCGGGCCTCTACCTAAAGGACCTAATGGAGAAAGGTGGATTCTTATTGTAGAGGATACTGCTAGTAAATGGACCGAAATCTTTGCTCTAGTGGACGCAACGGCAGAGGCTTGCGCTAAGATACTTATAGCAGAAGTGTTCTTGCGTTATGGTGTTCCACGGCGTCTGGTATCTGATAATGGCGTTCAATTCGTAGCCGACGTGATGCAGCATGCTATGTTCGTGTTAAGCGTCAAGCAGAATCTTGTACCGCTATACCATCCCGAAGCAAACCCCGTGGAGCGCAAGAATAGGGAATTGAAAGTGCAGCTCGCTATTTTGGTAGAAAGAGAGCACCATCGATGGCCGGAAACTATCCCTTTTATTCGATTTGCGTTAAATTCTTCGTTGACCGAAAGCACTGGATATACACCCGCTTACTTGACATATGTATGCTCGTGAGTTACGTTCTCCGCTAGACGCGCAGGCCGACCTTCGCGCCGTCATTGAAGCTGAAAACTACGTACCACAAGTGACTCCATATCTGCTTAAGCTTGCGGAAACTTTGACCACAGCGAGAGAGGCCATTGCGCGCCAGCAGGATGTCCAGAAAGCTGCAAGGGATAAAGGACGAAAGGAAGGAACAGAGTATGTACTTGGTGACCTTGTCCTTTTGCATAGCCATGTTCTAAGCAATACTGAGAAGGGAATCAGTTCGAAACTGGCCCCAAGGCGGGATGGACCTTATCGGATCTTTCAGAAGGTTAGCCCTACTACGTACCTGTTGGCTCATGTCAATACGGGTGAGGTTTGTGGTAAATACCATGTGTCTGATCCATGATGTGATGATGATGTGTCCATCTCCTAATCAAAAGGGGGAGTATGTAAATTTTGCTTTCCCGCGCGGCGCTCAAGGCCATTCATTTGTGTAAACCCTGTCGTCCGAACGCTACCAACGGCGATCGCCATTTTGATGATTATTCGGGTTTTGGAAGTCGCGAGACACAGATCTATAACAGCTCGAATGTTATAAGAACTAATTAAAAGAAAACTAACTTAATAAAAACATTGCAACAAATATAAATAAGTTGCGGGAAAAGAAGGAGCAGCTCAGCTTTAGCTGACGCGGGGTAACAACCTCGCGCAGCGCTGATTTTCAGCCGTTCCCTTCTCCCTGAGATATTATGATCTTATCGGGAGTATGGTTAAATGAACCTTACGCCTTCAAATACATACCTACTCAACTATGGGACAATTTGTATTGGCAATTATGATGATCATTACTTGGAACCTGTGTAAAATGTGTTTATGCTGCGGTTGTCTATTGTATGTAATACCCCTGGTATTATGAATGTCCAGATATTATAATACAAAAAGGAACATACCATCTAATATGCACCACTGGCCGTCAACCTCTATGTGTTGGATGTAGGAATCCTCGATGGTGGGATCGTAATCGGTAACAAACAACTTCTGGAAAAACTGGATGGTGATAGCACTCTTGCCCACGCCGCCGTCGCCTACCACCACTAGTTTAAACTGGAAAATAAAGGAGGAATTTAAGAAATATCAAGGAGTACATAGGATTTTTAAGCAATATGGGATATTAAAATATTAGAATAATGGTTGTTGATAATAATAAAAATATTAACAGTTACCTCATGCATTAATATAACTATAAAATAACTGAAAATTAAAAATATTGTGTGGGCTTGTGACATCTAATCAAAATTTATTATCTAACTGATGCCCTTAAGTTAAATAAAATTTTTCACTTAAGGTAAGTAAGGTCTTCTAGTTTATTAAAAAAAATTATAAATGAAAAATCATGATGTAAAATGATATATAGTAAGTCAAAATGTACACTTAAATGATTATATTGATGTAACAATATAAATCAATGTAATAATATAAATTCAAACATAACAGTTCATGTGTTCTCTACAGAAACTTCTCTCTTTCTCTACATATCATATGTAACCCAATGGATTGATCTTTACATATATCTTGCTAAATATGGAGATCATTATAAAGAGGCAAAACACAAAGACCTAAATGCTAAGGAGTTAAGATTACAAATCAAATGTTTATTGCAGCGCTATAAGTTATAACAACCTCATGTAACCTAAATGACTATAATCCAGGCTAGGGGCCTCTGGTCAATTACACTAAGTGGTAAATCATTTTATAGGTACTATGGAATGTTACTGATATGTGACCTCTATTGTTGATATTTCACAATAGCTACATGCAAACACATACTGACAACCTGTCCAGGCTAAGGTCAAGTAGTGTTGGTACATCTAAATATGTAATCTAGTTTTGAAATGTTCAAATAAGTGCTATTTGCTTACTTATATTCAAATAGAATTGGTTGACAATGTAAAATGATGCAGATCATTTTTAAGAGCACCTCAAGCAAGCCAGCATGAAAGAATTTAACATCAATTTAATAATAATATCTTTGTATGCTGGTTCACTGACATAGTATGGAAGAATCTAAATTTAATATTGTAGTATGCATAATGTATGTGTATCGCAAAATAAATTCACTCATAAAATTGTCACATTTTATAAACATTGTATGTGATTTTGTGTCTAGTGAAATGTTATTAGAAAATCGTAATAATTGCCTTTGAATGAATATTTTGTTCCAATTGGAGAAGTGGAGAAGTGACATCATAGTCAAAATTCTAGGTTCACAATAACTGTTATTCCTATCTTGCTCATACAGGTTTAGGAAACAAACTGATATTAGCAATTTACACTATATTAAATTAAAACTTAAATTTTGTTTATTGTATATAATACAAAAAAAAAGAAATTTACAAAAATCCTATATGTTACATAGTTATATATTAATGTAATGTAATTTATGCAATTGTGCTTTTTTCTCAAACTGTACTGGTGGAAAATCAACATTTACAAGTCAACATAGTAAAGGAATATAGTGTAAAAGTATATTAAACAAATGTTTATTAGATACATGCACTCTTACAGTATCTGAATATTGACATAACTGCATAGTAAGCCGATGTAAGCTCTGAAAACAACACATGAACAACTCCTAAACTTACATAATCACAAAGTAATATAATTATAATAGTATCACCACAACACTTAACCCCAAAATCAATATGACTACCAGAAAATGGAGAAACAATAATGTAACAATACTACAGTTTAGCTTACGAGGGACCATTGTGGACAATCCGCCTTGAAGATGGTGTAAAAAATGATAAAACCATGAAGTGTATCCTGTTCAATTTGCTTTCAATGATTTAAGTAGTTTTTTTTATATATTGCCATCACATTAAATTAACACAGAAACATGAAAACTGTTGTATATTTTTTGGACCTGGCTTTATAGGAATCCTAGTATTTATATACTAGATCCGCTCTACAGTGTGTTTTTATACCTAGAATAAGAGAGAAGTGAGACAGAACAGCTGAGTATTGTCCCTCAATAATTCAACCCTACATTAGTTGAAACTCTTTTAAAACCATTTATTAAACATACTTTGATAACTAAGAAACAAGAAATAAATTTTTTAGATAAAATTCTCTAGCATAGCATACTGTACTGCTGCACCATAATTACCACAGCCCTAATAAAGTCAGTATATTTAATATGTCTATTATTATTATTTTCAATTACAAAAATTATGTATATAACACAGATTATGAGCATACTCCAACAAGTTAAACACATGAAATGCAAATTGAAATCATGCTAATTATACACACCTAAATAACTTGATTATAATACTTATAAAAGAAGCAAAATTAATTTTAATTTTTTTTATGACTTTAATATGCATGTCTGTTCTTTGTTGTAGCAAGGATTAAGCCATTTATAGACTTTTCATTTATTAATTTATAATTAAATAAAAAATAGATATACTTACTGTGGGCAAATTTTCGCTGGGTGGTCCCGGGCGGGTCATGATCACGTCTTATAGACGATTCGGAGCGTGCGCTGCTCATCAACGGTAATTATCTACAACATGAGACAAGGAACTTCAACAACATTTGAGTTCGCGGTCGTCAGCGTCAACGGCGGCGGTGGGGCGTGAGACGGACGGTGTTACTTTACTAGAGTAGTAAAACGGAGTCAATGCCTTACCTCATAGTTCTTTTAGTGTACAGTGCGCGGACGGACTTAATCATACATAGTGACATATAATGCGGTGTGGACGGAATGATTGCAAATTTCAAGATTTTCAACGGGTAATTCGATTAACATTTACAATAAAATGATTGTGGATAGTTTCTTTTCTTATCTTCCTTTTCTGGCAAATTTTATGATCTTTCTTTTCATAATGACAGTGACAGTGTCATATGACAGTATGACATTTGAATATTTTTTTAAACGACCATTTCACGTTAGGTATAACTAGTATGTTTTGGCATTCTACTGAACCGAAACAAAATTTGTAGAATGCCGTGGCTAGCGAAATAAGTTCCCTATATAATAACCATAAAGTAAATATACAGTACAATATGTTTATGATAATGACTTAAATCAATATCACTAAATAATAGTCTAGTGAACTATGGAAAGATAGCGTTTGATTAATTGAACACAGACATAAAATTATTTGTTGACATTATGGAAAATAAGTTATTATTTTATCTATACATATATTTTGAACTGTTCGATGTACAATTTTGAATAAATACTAAGTCAAATTTTATTTAGTAATTTTTGCCAAAACACTACCGAAATGTATCTAAGACTATTGTTAGCATACAACAATACGTAGTTAACTAAAAGTGTATCAAAATTAATATTTATACTGTACTAGCGGCCCGCACTGTCGTCGTTCGTGTTGAACAATTTTATTTCATAATATATAGGCTATGTCTATCTTGAATGGAAAAAATAATTTTAGGCGCCATGGTTCCAGAGATTCCGCTTCGCATATACACAACGGGACAAAATTCGCACTCTCTCTTTATTTATTTACTAGCGGCCCGCCCCGGCTTCGAACGGGTGCACTTTTATTTTTAAACATTTTGGGATATATTTAGAATTTTATCTTTATAAAGGACATATTCAATGTAGCATATGTCCCCTGCGTAAGGAGCCAATCAGTATATATACAAATGTACTCTGTGAAGCCGACAGCGCGACTACCATGAAGTACACCTATGAAGTCATAGATGAACCTGCCCCGCACTTAGTACCGCCTCCTCGTCGCCTTGTCCGACGGCCTCCACTACGGCTGCTTTGCGTAAGGCCACACTGGTCATTGAGCGGGGGCGGCGGCGATGTTTATTTTCCTAAATTCGTAAAATCTTCTGAACGGAATGTCCGATTTGAGTAATTCAAAAAATTATCTATAGGTATTAAAACAGTTTTGAATATGAAATAACTTATTTAGATAAGGATTAATACGAAGGTATGGTTATCTTGGTCTGATTTTGGTCAGCTTTTAAAATGTCAAAACTGGTTATAGTGACATAACTACAATAGTTGGATATGTAGTATCTCGAAGTTTATTGTAGATATTAATATGTTCTCTAATATTGTACAACATTGTTTATTCTATCATTAATAGTTTCCGCAACGTATGCGATGAAAGAAATGTTTAAGCATATTTTTTACACCTTGGTTCACATTACTGAAGTTTTAGCAAGGATCCCTTATTTTTCTAGTAATAAATATAGCTTATGTTACTCAGGGATAATGTAGCATTCTAATGGTGAAAGAATTTTTAAAATCGGTTCAGTAGTTTTTGAGTTTATTCGTTACAAACATACAAAAATCCAAAAATACAAAAATTTCCTCGTATTAAATTAGTATTAATTTACTTTGCAACAATCCGCAAACAATGTATGATGATATATATTTCCATACCAACACGTGTTTCGCTCCGAAACATCATCATCAGGGTAGTAGACTCTACGAGTGTTAACCGCAAAGTGGGCGCCGGCTACTGAACGCGAGTTTTAAAAATTAAACTATATACATAATATTAAAGCAGAAGAAAAACTTATTATCTAACGCTGGAAGTTACATTTGTCTATAGGTGATCGCCAACACAACAGAATAAAATCACCGAGTAAGATGAACTGACAGATGAAACAATTGGACGACGCCACAAATGACATCGAAATGGCTACAGAGTCAACAAATGCACATGATACAGGTAAGGCAACCATGCATCTATTATTATGGAATTTCACAATGCATTCAACGATAATAAAATAAAAATATACCGAAAACAATGGAGTATATTGACTTTGGTTTATTATTATTTATATTAATATTGGTATGGATTTTACCTACGGAATATTTCCTTATAATTGTTGTAAATAAAGTGTAAGGTAAGTATAGTGTAGTATATAATCATCATATCAAAAACCATCATCGTATCTACACTGTGCGGCGCGGTATTGTATTGTACGTGTGTTTATGGAGGTGACATTTGGAAGCCTTGCGTAAAAATAAAATTTGACCTTAATAATTCTAAAGCAGTTTCAACTATACGACTAATATTTAATATAATTATCAAATAGATTATATTAAACCAAATACTTTATTTCAACACCAATTAATTACTCCACCCCTAGCAATTGTGCTTTTCTAAGTATCGTAGGAGACACCTGCACGCACGCTCGCAAGCACGCACACACACGCAATAAACGTAAAACGAGATAATATGGACCAACATGCGACAGGAACGTCGACCAAGGAGCATCGAATGTCCCCTACAACAGACAACCCCTACACAAAGCGCGCTTGCATATTATTACTGTAACAAAAGTCGAAGCAAAGTTGTGGCAACCCTTTAAACATTTTTATGGTGCAGGGATTTATATAATGTGCCATCTAAGAAGTGTCAAGTGTTGATTCATCTTGTTTTTTGTTATAACTACAATGTTAAGAATCGTACGGACATTGTGGATTGAAAGAAGTAAAGTTAATTTTGATGATGTAAGTGGAGCTCTGTTTCATGTCTCACTGCTGTAAAAGTCCTCCTTCTTCTCGCAATGAGAAAGGTTAAGACCATAGTCAGCCACGCTGTCAAAGTGCGGGTTCGCTGAATTCACACAACTTTAAGATCATTATGGAGAACTCTCAGATGTGCAGGTCCCCTCACGCTGTTTTCCTTCACCGAAGCAAGTGATAATCAATACGCACATCATTTGAAAAGCTAGAGGTGCGTGCGGGATTCGACCTCGCGTCTCTCGCACAGCGCTGGAGACCTACGTTCAAACCACTAGGCTGTCACTACTATGTACATACAGTAGCTTCTCATTATATCTATAGTACCTAATATAATTTTTATACGAATTCATACTTTGAATCATTGACATGTACCCAATATTATGTATACATTTAAAACTTTCCATGCATTTGAAGTTATCCGCTCCATTCAATGTAATATTGTATGCCTATGGGGTACACTGGCCACGACCCGTGGAGACTGAGACTATTCAACATGCTGTGGCGCGGTAAACAAGGTGGATAACCTCGTGTTCATAATTTGATTCATATTGGTGATCTTCGCCATGTTGCTTTGCAACTGTTGAAAAACCAGAATCTACAATAGTAGCTATTGGGGAACTTGCGGCGGACTAATAAATGAGTTATGGAACACCAATTACATGAACGTCGTATCTGGCCAGTCACATTTTGTACATGCTTGCTGATTTTGTTCTGATAAACAACGTAGGATGAACAGAAGTCCTACATTAGTTTCGCTATCTACCACGAGAACATTGGCTAATCAACACCTCTCGGTGAAATGTTCTCGTAATTATATGCTTAAACACTTCCATCACCAACCTATTGAATATATTCACAAAAACTGATTGTGAGGTTATGCGAAAAAGATTACCTATAGTCCAGCTGAGACAAATTTATTTTTATTTATTTATTTGAATTAATTAGTACGGATCAATCAATTACACTAATTAAAAATAATAATAATAACATATGAACAATTTACACAAGAAACAAGATTATTAAAAAAATAACTTAAATTTAATTCATTAAATACAGTGTCAAAATAAATACAATGAAATGCAATTATAAAATAGAAATAATATTAAATATGAGATAAATTAATGTCAATGAAAATCAACGCCAACCAATGTCATTAACAATCAACGCCAATTGTAAAACAAAATCAAGTAATGGTAATTTAAACAAATCAGTAATCCTTTCATGCATCACGCATTCATTTCGCAGTACTGCAAACACTCAGATAAGATCGTCTTCCATTCATCCGCAACACGTCACATTGCGGTGCTGCGTCCAGGAGAGCATTGAGCGCGGTGAGAGACCGCGGTATGGGAGATCTCGAACGAGCTACTGTGCGACATTTGGGGACGACAAATAGCTTGTGCTTCCTATTTCGACGGTAGTTGTTAGGAGCATAAAGCTTACACAATTCCTCGTGTAGATCTGGAGCATCTACCATACCTCTCAGAATTTTACACATTATTAAAATTTGGTCTCTCCATTTCCTAACCTCCAGGGAGCTATATTGCACTTTTAATCAATATTAGTCTCAAAGCCCCCCTTGAATCGGAGACTTGAAATGTGGTGCCAGAACTGATGGGGGTTAGTTTTAATGTTTTGCTCTATGTTCGCTACATACCCTGAATATGCAAGTGCAATGTGTGTTTTAGCTCAGACCTTAAGTTGGGAAAGGACTGATATGCATCGTCTGACTTGGTTCTTATCCATTCCCGGTGTAACCTTATTTTGACTGTCGTATCTCTAATTATGTCACGTATGAACCAAACCGGGTAGTAGGAGTAATTTGACGTTTTTTTTAAGTACACAAAAATCAAATAAACCATAAATTGTGTTATAGAAATATATCGTACATAGATGGGAATTTCCCAATGTATAAAAATAATCCCATGATATACCGGAGAACATTTCGTACAATGCTTCACGGTCCGCTCTTCGGAAGTTCCAGTCTTTGGAACTTTCTATGTTCGTGGGTTCTATTGGGTCTGAATGTCGAGATGCACTGATACTTATGTTAATATCGAGGGGGGGATGATAAGAATCAGGTGGTACTATTCCCTCTGTTGCTTTTACATGTGCCTCCCGTACATAAATGCTCTTCTGTACCAGTACTACATCTAAAATACAAATACGCTACTTTACCGCTGTGATAATAAGATACAATTGTGAGAATTATTTATGTTGTCACTGGATACGGATGCCTCTCAACAGGCCTTCAGGAACATACTCCACCATCATGTTACTTTGAACATGAATAAACAAACATCATTGCCACTACACACAGAACCGTTTAACAATTATGTTTGGCATTAGCCAATACTGATCGCAACTAGGGCTCTACACAACTAATTAACTACTTCACTAATTCACACTCCGGGTCCGAACGCACCCCGCACCCCGCACCCCGCATCCCGCACACCGCACCCCGCACACCATACACTACATTAACTAATCTGTTGTCTGTTTTTTTGCTTCTAACGCATTAGGAGCCTACTATAAAGAAACCCTTTTTTGTATCTTTTAATATTGTTCCTATAAATGCAGGCTGCAGTGCGCGGTAAAGGTTAAATACGTTGTCCTTACAAAATGTCTTCAGCTACCACCGTGAACGGCACCTAATGCGCGATCGCCTAGAAGGTGATTTTCAGTGATTAGTGTGTCAAAATTAATCAGTCGGTAATTCTGGAAACTTTACGAGACAAAGAAATAGCTCATAATTTAAGGCGTCGTCCTCATCAGACATAAAGAGGTGATGACTAGAGAATTAAGACAAATTCAATATTTTACCCTTCTGCCTAAGGCAGAGGAATGTGATATACTCGTCAGGTATAATTATTTCAATACATCACTCTCCGTGACAACTCTAGTTTTGAGTATTTACTGTCTTTGTGCCAAAAAGATACTAATAACAAATATCTACTAGCGTCAGATAAAGTATATCAGATGCGGGCATTGTTTGGTTACCGTTAGGAGTGAAATCCGTACATATAACATTTTAAAACAAAATACAATTAAGAAATACCTCAAAAATATGATCACAAGCAACACCGCGGGCCGCAGCAGGTCGCGACCGTCCGCGGCCGTCCGGTCCACAATATACAGTATAACCATGCGCATCCAGTTCTCTCGCTTCATTACTTGGGATCAAACGATGTGATGACACATACTTCGTTTTATTTATCAATGCTTACCAAGTGCTAATGATTGATTTCGCAATGAACGTATTTTGAACATACACCACCCAGTTAATATCCTCTACCCATGGTGCACCCTTCTGAACAATAAACGATGCAATATTTCCTGTTGAAGGTTGCTTGCCTTCTAATTCCAATAGTACCCGATAGACGGTACCTGCTGAGAAGGCTCCTAGCTTCCTTAAATATTCACCCTCTGCGAAGCTTGTAACATTTGATTTACGATTTTAAGTTTTTCAAGTATTTCAGTTGCTTTATCAGAAAGCCAGCAAGAAAGACTCCTCGCAACTTTTTCTTTTTTATATTAAAGATGTCCATGTAGGGAATGTAGATTACATGCTCTGTGGTTATCACCTCGCGCACTGGTACACCAATACCTTTGTGCTCACTCGGCTGGACTGAATAAGTAGGTAGGCGCTTGAATCGTGCGTGTCACCTCGACATTCCCAATTCACGTGCCAGGAGCACCGTTGTGACGACTCCCCGGCCGTATAAATTTTTATACTTTTTCACCATACCCGATTTACATTGTTAGCATTAACCGTTTATAATTTTAAGAATTAACGCGTAGAAACTCGAGAATTACAAAAAATATTGTTTCAAAATTAGTTTTTTGACACTGCACAGAATACAGAGAAGCAGATAAAGGCTGTGTCACCAATAAGCGAATATTTAGTACTTGTTAAAAGTTCAAATATACCAAAACAACTATGGTTCCATATTTTTATGCAGTTTATATAAAAAAAAAATTGTTTTATTTCGATTACTTTTGTTTACATTTAGATGTTATTTTCCAAATACGTATTTAGTTACACGACCATGTTTTCTAACTACGTAAGTTAATAAGTAATGCTAGGTAAGTTGTTAAAAATCCAACCGGCATAATATACTTTCCCAGCATCCACACAAACTTACAAAATAAGCACTGTCTCTTTGTAACGTAACGTACATTAATTATTAATATTTGGCCCATGTTATTGGTTCAGCGAACCGATGAGTTTTCTTAGTTGTATTAATTACTAGCGGCCCGTCCCGGCTTCGCACGGGTGTACTTTATCAATAGTTCCTGCAGCGTATGCGATGAAAGAAATTTTCAACAAAATTTTTTTACACCTTGATTCACGTTACTGAAGTTTTAGCAAGGATCCCTCATTTTTTCCAGTAATAAATATAGCCTATGTTACTCAAAGGTAATGCAGCATTCTCACGGTGAAAGAATTTTTAAAATCGGTTCAGTAGTTTTTGATTTTATTCGTTACAAACATACAAAAATACAAAGCTTTGCTCTTTATAATATTAGTATAGATAAACGTGTTTATTTATTTGCAACGGCTGCATAGAAAACAGTAATCAATTAAATGACTAGCTCACTTAACAGAACTTTCACAAGAGTTTGCCATTCCGTAGCAACCGGCATTATCCGGGAAGAACAATATCCAATGCTCCTAATGGTCGGTGCAACATCAAACGGCTGACTGGGCGGCGCGCGACACGCGTGTTGCTGGCGACCTGCTCGTACATCTCGTCTTAGAGACACGGTCAAATATCTAAGTGCTGACAATCAACGGCAATCAACCGCGACGCGCAAATCATAATCACTTAGCATTAGTCATCATCTCGTAGCATAATTTTAAATAAGTTTACAATCAAATACAGTTATATATAGCACTTTCAACTATCATATATGTATAGTATCATCATAAACGCATCACCTTCAACCCCCGATAAGACAATACCCGAAAACATAAGTTACTAATATGATATATATCTTCTAAGTCTGAGAACCGAAAATTCTTTGTATAGATAACAAAGCCAACATGAAAGTTTTCAAAAAATAATAAATAGACCTCTAGTCGTAATTAATGTTTACACTTAGGTCCGAGCGCATTTGAAACATTCAGTCGGAAATAAACAAATCTATGCGAAATATAAAAACGGGTTGAGAAAAGCAATCGCTGAAAGTATCATTCTCAGATAATTTTCGGATCTGATGTCAAAGAGGCACTCTCTCTCTTCATAAATTGTTCGAATCGCTGCGCCACCCTACCTGCCGCCCGGTCACGTGCAGACCCAGCAAGTACGGTGCCATGACCATAAATCTACGTAACCACGGCGGCATCACCTGCTCGGGGACACTCGAGGAACTATAAAGAACTATAAAGGACTCGAGGAACTATAAGGACCACTTATCTTGTTCCGCACTGTTCTCCTGTCACTCTGTCCCCGGCTAGCTCGCCACCTTGAAATCATGTGCCGCGGAAACAATTTAGGTGTTATTAAAAAGTTACTTGTCTTTAAACATTAAATAGGTTTAAAATACAGCATATTTTTGTAATATATTATCGTAATCAAACTAATTATAAAAAAAAATCCTTATGTAGGTACACATACGTACCTACATACGGATTTTTTTTAACCAATCTCTAAGCCTTCTAATACCAATGTACAAAACAAGAAGGATTATAATTACTCACAGGAGTAAATTATACATAATTATGTGTCTTAATATTTACTTTACTAGGTCACTAGGACGAAAACTTGCAGTGCAATTTATAAAAATGTTTGTTCATTTATATAACATTATTCATATCATTTGCATTGAACTACACTATAACACATTGATTCTTTGTGTAGTACACAAAATCCAGTTTAACAATACTTATATAAGTTTCCATGGTAACAAGTCAAAATGGCGGAGATTTGCCGAGCTAGCCTCATTTTCCCGCCTTATCAATTTCATGCATTTGCTTTGTTAATGGATCAATGTTTACATTTTAGACTACAGATGAAGGTTGTATTTTATTTATGAAACTTGTTTATTAATATCTAACCAAGTTAGAAATTGATAATGTGTATAAAGGTTTAAAAAAAAATTTACCGATTCCAGAAAAAAAAACTATAAAAGTGTACTAAAAAGCGTAAATAAATTTAAATAAAATATTATAATATGCATTACATACTGAAGTGTTTGAAATCTGTACCAAGCTAATCAGATATTATTGTGCGTCGAGCTTGGCACCGTTTTCAAACATTTCAACAGTGCATATATAATACTATTTTATTTAAATTTATTTTCGTAGGTACAATTTTGTAGGTTTTCTTTTGGAAGTCAGTTTCTTTTAAAGTTTTTTTTATTTTTTTCTTTTAAGTATAAATATTTTCACTACGCATGGTATTCCAAAATGTGTTTATATAACGAGATGAGCACTACTAGTTTTTATTAACTAATCTCAATGTTATCCCCTAGGTTCGTATCATTAAAGTATGCTGTTGCTTTTGTCATAGCATAATCTATAAGAATAGCATTGTATTCATCGTGGTATAAGTTCGGCTCTACGGGATGATGACTCCTCGACGCAAACACTAACGGTAACTTTGCAATGTAAACTATATTAAAAGCAAACAAGTCACAACACAGTTAAATTATTCTAACCGTTGAGGAGTTGCATTTTTTGTTTCCAAGACACTGATTCATCATCTCACCCATCGCATCGTGAGATACTCAATGATGTCTTGGGTTTGCAATTTTAATGTTATTTCAGCAAATATCCTTAAACACGGCTGAAATACTGTTAATCGTTGCGATGTTTCTTAACATTATTTAACTTGACACAATTCTGCAATCATCCAGCTTCTTTTAAAAACGTTAGCATATATCGTTATATGATCATTAATCCTTTAATTTGTAATACCGAGATGTAATCCCAGTAGTAAATATTTACGGTGTAACCTTACATGAAGAACCTTTACAAAAGCGCAATAATAAAAAATAAGGTTTAGTATAACATTAAACTAATTAATTAAAACTATAAAAAGATAAAGCTTGTGTGATTTTTAGGCCAGCTAAGAATATTAAAATTATATTAGTTAATAAATATACTTAAGAATCTGATACTAAACAAGTCCTCATTACATAACTAGGAATAAGCTACAACTGCCTAAACATTACGAAGTTATAATAAAACCTTAGCATTTAGTGTTATGTATAAAACTTTAATGTAAAGTCTTACAAATCAGGTAGGTACGAGTTGGGTCTATGAAATCTTTATATTGCGGAACGAAAGCCAAAAGCGCCACTGAACCAGCCTGAATTCAGAGGGAGCTGAGCGCAGTTCAATTCGCCTTCGCCCCGTCAGTAGCTCGCGAGCCGCCGAAGTGGGAGACGTGTTGTGTGAAACCGGGAGCGGTTCATTGCATTCCCATGATATCCATCCACTAAATAATTTATTGCTTTCGTTTTAATGACAGAAACATTAAAATACTCTTAAATCCAAATAATCGCGCACTGAAGTAGCTGTGATTCATTAATGTGACCAGGATGCTGAGGGGCCGGTAAGCTGCTGTTGTTTCTTTCTAGTTAGTGATAATGCCACTTGTATCGGTAATAGTACCGAAGTCCGAACGCGTGTCGAGATTTGTTCGCCAATACCAGATATTTGGACCATCGAGTAATGCAACGACTGAGAAACTAATCAATGGATGTACTATTCTTAAGGCGAAAGATGTATGTAGCTGCTGCGCAAATTATTAGTAAACAAAAATATTTCAGTCTCTTTAGATATGTAGTAAGATAGATATAGTATTCCACGCATATATACACACACATTTTGTATGTAACAGGTAAATAATTATGAGGTGAGTATTTATTTTATGCCAATATTTTATTTGTATCGATTTTGGAGTTAAGGCTGAGATCTGCGTCGTAGCGGTTTGACACGTTTGTTATCTAAATATCAATTACCCGGGCTGGTTCAGTAACAGCTGGCTCAGTAACAACTGGGCTACAAAGTCAATAAATAATGAATAAAGAGTTTAGTATGGAGTATGGTAAAATTGGCGCCCACCGTGGGCTTCGTTGATCGCGTGCCAGAGTTAGCTTGTATTTTCTTTACCCTTAATGGATTATTACAACTTTCTGTAGAGGTACCTAAAGTAACCAAATTACAAAACTAAATATTTGAAGTTACTTTTAATAGAAGAGAATAGAAAATACTCATTTTACTAATTTCTGCAATAACGTTATAGTGAACTGAAATTGTAAATGAAATAAATAAAATGAAATCGATGTTGGAGTACACACCGAAAAAGGAGGACAATCCGCGTTAGTAAGTAGAACAAGAATATTTATAGTAATTTAGTATTTATTTATAAAATTAACAGACAATCATGAAACAAGAAATAGACATAATTTGATAACGTCTTCATATCGTCTTCGAATGGTTCAGCGTTCTTTTATGGGGCTTGGAGTTCGTTTTTATAATATGGTTCCAAAGTTGATACGTGAGTTACTCATTGGAACTTAAGAGACGCGTTAAAATACAACTTATAGGTAAAGGATATTATAGTATACATGAATACAAGGATGCCTGGAAATAATAGCGTCGAAACCAATTCCACACAGGTTTAAACATTTGTAATTACCATGTATTGTTTTAAAAAATGTGCTGAGTAGTTTCTTTCACCGTTTCTTCTCCTCAGTGTTAAAGCACCTTTTCGAAACGGTAATAGAAGCAAAAAATGATGTGCATAAGTGTATTTACGGAATACCTACATGATTACATGATTTTGAATTCGGATAAAAGTTCAGATTGCTGATTTTCAGTGCGTCCTATTTTCCTGCTTAACTGGGTCAGTTGGCAACCTATCAATGATGCAACTGCAATTTCGATTTGTGGCTAAAACTCTCTCTTTTAAAATACAAATTTATGCTACTGAGGCGATACAAAAACAAATTGGTGCGAGTGAACTAGAGAGGTCTTGTCATTTCATGATTTTCGGCGAGCATATATGTCAGGGATTGTTGTAGACGTAACATAAACTGAACACGTGACATACAAAATATACCGGTTTAGATTTTCGTAAATAATCGTTATTTGTCGATGAGATAATGGCCATATTGTTTTGATATATTTCGTCTGGCAACTTGATGATAGTAGAAATATTAGTCAAAGAAAACTACGCATATGCTCGTTGAACCACGCAGGGCGTGTACAGCTGCATAAGTATACTTACCTGCATAGTCACGTATACAGATATTTACAAAGTTATGGCATAAAGACGGGTTTATAATTGATACAACTCATTGGCAAAACTACTCGAGATTCTACTTTAACTACGAAATCTTAAAAATATTTCTAAAGGTGATATTTTTGTTTTCCGAACCATAATATGTTGAGCCTTCAGAATAAGTCTTTAATTAATAGAACAAGACTGTTATATTACGGATTTGGGAAAGTTGGCGGCAGACTTGGGGCCACCTAACAAGATTATCTCCCGCTTGAAACATTCGCCGCATCGTCGCACATTTTCGGTTTTTAATTTTAATTACAGAGCAAAATGTTACGATAGAGAATACTTGAGTGCAGACCTTTTTCCGTTGCTCACGTGAATACATATTTTTGACATGTGTATTTTTTAAATACTATATCCATGTAAGCTATCTTCCTTTATTACTATAGAATATGCATATATAAATATATATGTATTATTATATGTAAGCAATCCCGCATTACTTATATATCCTGTGCACAACCGACGTTTTCCGCAAATGTAATGCGAAATATGAAAAGCTGAGCGAGGCAGGCTGATAATGTACGGATTTATTCAACATGAGCACGGGTGACTGATTCGTAGTGCCACATATACTGGTAGGAGAGTCTGTATATTCCCTACGTATACATAGCGGCCATCATTTCTCAACGCATGAATTTACTTTATGTTTTGAATTTTCAAATGACCTTAAATATTTATAGGTCTTAAATTGTTTGCTTGACTATATAAAATGCTTATAACCTATAATAAAAAATCATATGTTTCGCATTGAAATGAATCACAGACAAGATAACTCGATTCTTAAACGCAAAGCAATTTATCGCAATGGGTTCCTTTACCGTTAAATTAATTAATGGTGCTTCAGTTATTTTTCGCAAACTATCATAAGAGTACTTCTAAACTATCATGAGGCTATTTGTAAGTTCGCTTTGAATCTAGAGCCTTTAACAAATAGCGAACATAACTCCCAAAGGCTGTGAGCATATTTATCAATGTGTTCATGACACGTTCCACCAGTGTTATTACTAATGGTACCTGTCAGGTGTAAGTTGTACTCGTAGTTGAATATAACTGGGGTCACAGAAACTCGCCACCGATTTTGATCGGCGATATTGGTCAGGCAACAAATGAGATAAAACCTCAAAACGAGATCAACTTTGACTGGGTTAGAATTTCACTAGTGCTAAATACATCAGCTCCTCTTATGCTAGTCATTGTCGCTGTGTTATGTAATGGAATTTCGTTAATGCTAAAAGGAAACGGTTCTTTCAAGAAGGAACCGAATTTAAATCGTAACAAAATGAAAACACCGCACCAGATTGCACCAAACGTTCCTGCAAAACTGTCATTTCAGATACATTTACCCTCCTCTTTGACTTTGAGTGGAGATCTTTTAGTGCAACCCCAGGCAGTTTTTCGCGTAGTGTCCCACACCACGACAGCTGAAACAACCGCTGAAAAGGGCTGGATAGTTCATCGCCGCACACAGGGGTAAATGAACAATCTAAGGGGCCAAAATTATTTTTTACTCTATATCGACTCTAAATAATATTAATAAATTAAAAATAGTCTTAATGTGAAAAACAATTAAATTCGTTGCAAATTAATAAACATTTTGTTTTATTTTTTTTTTATTTTTTTTTATTATATTATTGTTTAGCTTTCTGTAAAAGGCTATAAAAAGGAAATAACGTCTTATGAACATTTCATATTGTTTTGTTTAAGACATAATTTTTTATATTGGTAACACTCTCTTCCTGTCCACCTTTGTAGCATGAGTGCACGATCTGACTTCAATAGAATCTTAAAAATAATAAATCTCCATAATTTACAACAAAACCACTGCCGTACTAAGCAGTACTGTAGCCAGATTAAATTAGCTTCTTCTTCAAACATTGATATAGCTTGTAGTTGCGTAAGGCGTGAAGTTTCTAAATTCTTATTTTAAAAATTATCTTTTGTATTCTTCTTTTATTATTCTGTGCCGTG
Source organism: Megathymus violae (assembly GCA_003671415.1). Classification (NCBI taxonomy): domain Eukaryota; kingdom Metazoa; phylum Arthropoda; class Insecta; order Lepidoptera; family Hesperiidae; genus Megathymus; species Megathymus violae. Next base: position 251,390 of record PDGT01000128.1, read on the forward strand.
AACACATAGTCTTGTTGCGATGTATCCATACTTGGGAGCAAAATTGATATTTGTAGATGTGTTTAATTGTATGAATTATTATTGTCAGTCATTCTACAGCACTCGTAATGAACAGTCGTCAACTTGGATTTGTAGTTGTTCTTTCACCTTATAACTTAAAAAGTAAAAGTTTATAGAATGCCCAAAGTACGGTATAATTCTTATAATCCCTTTGAGTAAGTCAGAAGCATCTCATTTTTGCAAGTTTTTTGCAACTAAGCTTGAGCAGCATCTATGTATATGATAACTTCTTTTTCTAAAATGGATCAACTTTCCTCAGTTTTCATCTCTTTGGTTCTTTCACTTGACTTTTCGAACATGATTTGCTTTTGGCTTGATCGGTTTTGAGTAACGGGAATTTCATAGGTTCCTTCTAGCCATATTAGATTTTATTATAAAAATTCATCTTCCTTTCTACGGGCCTTTCAACCCACTATGCTTAAGATTGTGATTTAAAGGCACTGTAATTGCGTTTGAAATGTTCAGTTCGGTCCTCCATATATTTATCGCTCGATAGAAGTTCCTTCTTGAAATAAAATATTTTTCCTTCCAAATCAGACAAGTTTAGGTTCTCTATGCGATCGAATAAGTATTTATGGATCACAACTCTTACAACTTAGCTACTAGATGAACCTAAACCGAAAAGACAGATTTAGAAATGTTTTTTTAATTAAAATTAGGCGAAAACCAAACCTAATCAAAATGTTTAGCTGTTTTAATAGGAATTCCTTATTGTTTAAGTAGAAGAATAGAATAAGATTAGATGGCAAAATAATAAATATTAATACTTAATTCCGACTGAATGGCCAGTCCAGCGGTAAGAGAGGTTCGGTATTGTGATAAGACTAAGCATTCTCTAGCGTAGCACTTAGTTTTTTACAATTTCGTTGTTTAACATTTTTATATAATGGACTTTTGGCTGCGCAAATTGTTCAAATACCTGTGCGGCGGCCGGGCGTGTCTTGATACTCCCGGGTTCAACTTGCACCCGGTATCAATTTATACTTCAAATGCTTGTGTCCAATATTGCCACAACCGAAGCACTTAACAAGTGTTGGCAGTCCAACAGAACATATAAACAAAATAAACACAGTTGTATTTAAACTGAGTACGCGATAAACGAGTACAATATCAAATATTTAACTAACAACACAATAATATATGATGGTCATGTTGTTCTTACTGCAATAACACTCACAGCATTTGATTTGATCATTCATAATTGTGTGTTGAAGACACAATAGAACTGACAGTGAGTGCTGCGGTTCTAGCACTGGCTTCGTTACCTATACGATGGCAACTGACGTCCGACTGCAAATGCTGTCGGCCATTAGCCACGACCCACCGAACTGTACCTTGAGGATTGAATCAGCATTCTTAATTGAAATACAGTATTGTTAGTTGCCCCCGAATGTTGATATTCTTCGTAGATAAGTACTTTCATTTATCTGACATAACAATGTATATACATCGTACGAAGTATTGTTACGTATAATAATAACATCTAATATATAAACTTCTCGTGTCACAGTTTTAGTACTCCTCCGAAACGGCTTGACCGATTTTGATAAAATTTTATATGTATATTCAGTAGGCCTGAGAATAGGTTGTTATCTATTTTTATACTCCTAAGTGATAAGGGTGGTCCACCCCAATTTTTTTAATTTTTTGGACAAAATTTTTATTTTTATTTTTTTATCATGTGCCATTAAAAAATACATACAACACAAAATTTTCACCCTTCTACCAGCAACCCCTATTTTTAATAGCGATATTAGTAATTCACTAATTTTCAACCCAGGTCGATAGCTGATCAATTATCACTTAATCAGTTATCCCCGCCAGGCGTCTACCAGTGTCACTTCTCACCCAGTAAACAGCACGGAGTAGGGATGAGACCTCTTTTCTCACTACCTACTGTTTTCAGCCATTACTATTATTGTTTGTGCATCATTCGTAACAGTGACGTTTACAATTATCATTTTATTATTTCAGTGTTATTTTCAAATAAATTTATCATTAATTCTTTAATTCATATCACACCATGTTTTTCACACGGACAATTATACGTGACATGCTCTCGAGTGGGCAAACCATCCAGTTTGTTTGTGTTAGCTAAAAATGGGACAACAAAAAATATTGTACTCTATTGCGTTAAGGGATTGATATTGGTTTTTAGTAAAATTATTATAATTAGCGATATATATGATTAATGATTTATATGGCACAACAACGTTTGCCGGGTCAGCTATATATATATATATATATAGACTCAGAGATGGGCCCGGACACGTTCGGTTGTGTAAATACTTTTTCTTATTCTAATCTTTTTAAATTCGTTTCTCTGGTATGATTTCTCCTTCATGGGTTAATAAAATTTATGCCTCTGTTTTGTTGTGTTTTATTTAATTTTAGCAATTTTTGAATAGTTTGATCTCAAGATACATAATTTCTATGTTTTCTTTTCAATATGACTTTAATAAAAAATTAGGTACGTTTTAAACAAAGTTAAAACGTACCTCACCAGGTTCGCTCCACAAAGTATCCTCCCAAGTATCGTCACCACGTACTATATATTTTTTTAATTTTAACAAAACTAAGAGCGATAATCGTAATTTTATTCGCACAAAAAAAGGAATATTTTATGAAATGATTTAACAATATGACGCGACCAACCCTTCGCTTAACGAGTGTTATGCTATCTGTAGCGTGCCGCGGTCTTCATTCACAATGAAGAGACCGATAATGTCCAACCGAGTCCAGGGGGACGCGGCAAATGT
>PDGT01000128.1:285922-302436 GCA_003671415.1 Megathymus violae
CATGTGTGTGCGTGCGTGTGTGCGTGCGAGTGCGCGTGGGTGCGTGCGTGTGTGCATCTGTGCGTGCGTGTGTGTGTCGGAAACTGACCAAAATTGGAAAGACTGTCATCTATTGGCGTTCGATGGAGGCTACGACGTGACACTGACAACGGGAAAAATTCTGCAGCTGCAGATACCAGTTCCTCCAGCACATCCATCACCAATATCCCGCTGACGGTGATCGTCGCTGTGGTCTCGGCGGCAGTCTTGTGCCGCTTGTCGGTTTTATAAAAAGATGCATGAAAATTGGGTTGAGAAGCAGATGAATCGTCGGTCCCTACGTCGAAGCCGGACCTTAGCAGCCCTGGAGAAGCGTCCAGCCCCCCGGTTCGAGTCAGCGTAGTGTGGTGAAGTTTTTAGTTTTGTTGTTGTGGTAAAAGTGTAACAATTTTACATACGTTCGGGACTACAATTTATATTTAAAAAGTCACTATGACTATACTGACATTAATATTATTTAGTATGCTATAACTGCAGTGACATTACAAAATTATTAATAAGGAATAGAATTATGATAAATAAGTAGAATACGTAATCAAGCGTTATCGTCTTAGTTAAATTTCATTCAAAGCGTAAGTATCTTATCTTTAATCATACACGGGGGCTCACCGAATATGATACCCGCGGACGTATATGGTACGCTTTCGCATACCTCGCCTTATTAGTTAGAGGTGTCGAGTAATTGGGTTGTGCAATGATTCCTTTATTCAAGCATAATACCTATTAGTGTAATACTTTGATCTAACTATAGATTATGGCAAATGGTTTAACTACAATATATGATGAATTGTTAGTAACTCGTAAATATTTAATTAAGAAAGGTCAAAGTAGATATACGTGTTCCGTAACTTTAAATAAATTTGAAGATGCTAATAGGGCTCAATCATTGTTATCCAAGATTAAGGCTAATGGGGATCCTGCATTAGTGACGTCTGTTACCGCTACTTTTAATCAAATCCATGCTTTATATTTAGAAATATCTCAGTTGTGTACTACTCCAAGCGAGCAAAAAATAAAGTTAAAAATGGAGTTCGATAGTCGTACCGCCTGTAACTTAATTCCTTTATTGGACGATAAAGAGGCGACCACTAAACGATTGATTGATGCCGTGGAAACGTATGCTGAAATGTTGGATAATGAAGGAAAATCGCTTTTAATAAAATTTGTTCTGAAAGGTCGACTGTCTGAGAATGCAAAATTACGTTTGTCGAATAGTTATTCTGAAATTAGTGAATTAATAACAGATTTAAGAAAACATTTATTGACTACCAAATCTTTTACAGCTATTCAGTCTCGTTTACAAAATACAAATCAGGGTTGGAGGTCTGTTGACGAATATGGCACCGAAATTGAAAAACTTTTTACAGACCTAACTATCTCACAAGCTGATGGTAACTCAGCGAAATACGCAGTTTTAAAACCATTAAACGAAAAAATGGCTGTAAAAATATTTTCAAACGGATTAAAAAATTCTAGGACAAGCACGATCGTAGCCGCCCGGAACTACGACAGCCTTAAAGATGCTATACAAGCAGCGAAGGATGAGGAGGTAGCAATGCCTTCCACATCCTCTCGACCGGACGTCCTTCAGTACTCGCGAGGAGGTAGAGATAAGTACCGACCTTCGTCAAATCCAAGGCAACGAGGATATCAAGGACGATACTCCTACAGCTACTCCCATCCTAGGGGTTATTCTAGGGGTTACCCTCGTATGCATGCGCACCAGCCTGCTATCTTTCGTTCAGATCGGGGTAGGTATTATTATAATACTAGAGCATATAACCCTCGCCAAGCATCGAGGCGTGATCAAAAGTAAGCGGAATATTTATTCAGTCCAACCAACAGACGGAACTGCTACTAATGATCATGTGAATGGTAATAATAACGACTCTCAAAACTGCACTCCGTCTATGCAGTTTTTTCGGAATTAAAAATTATGTTATGACTTTTGAGGGACGGTGCAAATATATTTCATTTTATGTAAACAATAGAAAATATTTATGTTTATTGGACACTGGTGCATCAATATCAGTATTTAAAAATAGTGAATTACCGAATTCTATCCGTGTATTCACAGACGATACAATAATAAACGGTATAGGAGGTCAAATTCGTTCTTCAGGATATGTAACTCTTACACTCAAGACAGAGAACCATGAAACATTTTTTCCTAAATTTCATGTTTTTGAAAAGTTCCTTTAAAAGCGAGTGGAATTTTAGGCCTAGATTTTTTATCTATTTTTAACTGTAACAGATTTGGCTACCAATATTTTAACAATAAATCACAATGGTTACAAAACTTATCTTCCTATTTATAATACTCCTGATTTCAGTAGTAATCTAGTTTTACCAGCACGAAGTGAATCAGTTCATTATATATGTATATTTGAACAACGTTTGCAATAGGAATTAATTAAATTTAATTTAATTTAATGTCCTGTTAGCGTGTTGCAAATAAAACTCGGAAAGGTTTCGAGGTCCGTATATTAATCGCCAAATCAGTCGTTTATATTATAAAATCTATACTACTAATAGCGGCGTGATAAACGAGATATTAAATCTCGGCGCGAATATCCTTGTCTCACTCTAACAGCCATATACATATGTGGAGTTTCTGGGCGAGCGCTCAGTGACCGCAGCGACTCTGAAGGCAATGGACACGTCAGTCGTGTTGGAATATGTTGTAGGTACAGTCCTATAATTACTTAATTACTAATTAATTAATTTTGTCCAGGCATCCCTGTCATTCATGTACTCATCTATACTATAATATCCTTTGCCTATAAGTTGTGTTTTAATTTGACGCTTAAAAGTCCCTATGGGCAACTCGCGTAACAACTTAGGAATCTTATTGTAAAAACGAACTCCAAGCCCCATAAACAAACGCTGAACCTTTTGAAGACGAAATGCAGATGTAACCAAATTATGCCTATTTCTTGTTTCTGTTGTTTGTTGTTCTTCGATTTTGTGTATGCAAGTGTTTATTAACTGTTGTCGTGGTTAGAGATCGTTGGCAAGACGCTGAGTAGAATGACACGGTGTTGTACAGGTAGAGTTTAGAAAACTTTTAAACCATCGCACTATTAGGAAATAATTCATTTATAATTCGTGTTTACGTAACTTCACGCCTATCTTCTAGTTACAGGTAGTTATTGATCAATTAAATTATAATAAGTAGTGACAGCGTAGTGGTATCAGCGTAGGTCTCCAGCGCCGCGCGAGAGACTCGAATCGAATCCCGTACGCAACTCTAGCTTTTCAAATGTTGTGCGTATTGATTATCACTTGCTTCGGTGAAGGAGAACAGCGTGAGGGGACCTGCACACCTGTCAGTTCTCCGTGATGTTCTCGAAGGTGTGTGAAGTCTGCCAACCCGCACTTGGTCAGCGTGGCGGAGCGTGGCCTGCGCCTTTCTCGTTGCGATAACGAGACCCCGGCCCGGTAGTGGGGCGACTTGGGTTGTAATGGATTTTTTTCCATTCGAGATCAATATTATTTACAATAAAAACCTTTATCGACTGTTTTTCATTTAATTTTACAAACTCGCAGGTACTGCCCTCTCGACCCCAGGTTCGTATAAGTACACCGTACCTGAACCTGTAACATTGGAAGGCATGCCACACCCACCTTCAACGTTATGCACTTTCGCCATGCGCTTGATAATGAGGTCCCGGATGGCTTGCTCGGCGGCGTCGTTGCGCGCGGCTATCTTGTTGTCACCTGTCGTAGCGAGGGAGCGTTGCGAATAAATGATTATTGATAACAATCGAATCAACGTGTACAGTAATTCGTGTTGATGTCGGCAGGAGTGCACGTCGATGGGACGCGGCAGAGGGCGGGGTCTCGCTCACCGTATCCCTTGTAGGTGACGCCATCCACGGTGAGCTCGGCGCAGAACGAGTGCGCGTCGGGCGGGTTGTAGTAGGGGTGCGGCGGCGCCGGCTCCACTTTGAATTGCTGCGGAAACCATTCGACAATGTATCACTTAAAACAATCGACTCTCTCTATATTCCATCATCGACAAAACGGCGCCGCAGCAAGCTGTCGGTAGACGGACAGATGACCGCTGACGCAAAGTAGCTACCGTGCTCCGGAAGGCGATTTAAGCCGCCGGACCCGCTTATCCGTGGCAGTTATCGCTAGTACAAAGACGTAAAGCCGCGACAAACGAACTCCCGACCGCACGGTACTCACTACGACCTCCCGCTCGCCCGGCATCATCTCATTGAGCACCATGAGAGCGTTCTTGGGCGCCAGCAGCCGCCTCAGGTTCTCGTTCTGCCGCCGCCGACGCTCCTTGTTCGATATCTTCTTCACTGCAACACGCGAAACCTTTACGTGAGCTGCGGCATGCGCCTCAACACGTCGAATAACAAGTCGACCAACGAACGGTACACGCCAGAAATACAGACCCCTTCTACGATAGTGAATGTAATGATGAAACCGATGGCACCTCACCTCCGCTAAGCTTGCTCCTCATCCAATAGGGCCTGCTGTACTCTGAAGAGTCCTTAACAGACTCGGAGGTGTCCGTTTTCATTTCGACATCCAAGTTCTGAAATAATATTACAAATGTCAGTCACCACCGCGACCGTCGACCGTCGTGCTTCACTAGACATGGGATCTAGTGATCTCGAAGATGGAGTTTAAAAAAAGATTACACTTTTTTTTATAAATAAATCTAGTTTCATTTTTTTATCTCCTAATCGTAACATGTAATAGATCGTTAATATTATAATTCTTAAAATGTGCGTCAATCGGTCACATTCCGATTGACGACCTGCTCCGGGACGGTCACTCGTGTTTCCGTCATCGACGACATTTTTAAGCTCAAACGCCTAAGTAAACATGTAAGGTAAATATTATTGATGTCGATGGATACAATATACATACTTGTGAAGTTGGATTCTGTTCCATCAGTTGCGAGGGCGAGGGCGGCGAGGGCGGCGGCGGCGGCTGCTGCGGCGACTCTTGTTGTTGTTGTTGTTGCTGCTGTGGAGACTGTTGCGGCTGCTGCTGATACTGGCGTTGATTTTGGCGAAATAGCTGTTAACGTTTAAACATCAATTAAGAATTGACAGTATATTTTGTCAGTAATTTACAGACATTTTCTAAAAACTGATGATAATGAACAACTGAAAATTGATACAAAAGCAAGGAACACCTATATATATATATACATATACATGTCAATCAATTTCTCAAATTATATATATGGGTTTAGTATCTTTGTCCTTTTTCCTACTTTTCATGACCAACAACAATAACCAAAATTATGATTGAGTCTTTAAATTTTCGCAGCAATAACATAATTGGCCAATATAATTGGATGTATTTAAGATTTATTTTATTTTTAAACTATATCTGACCATTAACAATGATAATTAATAAGTCAACACTTCCATGTTGCATCACATACTGATCACATCATTTTACCAAATACATAAATGTGCAGTGTTGTAGTGTCCAAATCATGGTAAGGTGTTTTCCCCGCCGCCCCCCTCCTCAGGTCATACTGCATACTAGAATAACTGACAAGATGCTGGAACAAATATTCAAACAGCTCTGATTGAAGGGCAATATCCCCGTGGTCTAAACAAATAATATTGCTGTAACACAGCACATTTACAAAAAGCATTCACCTTTAAGAGTATTATAATTAATATTTATACAGTATCCAAGAAATTTTATGTTCTTAGTTTTATGAATTAAAAACATGTAAATCTGTTCAGTGGTCATAGCCCTAAACTTGAACAAGCATACAGCCAGACAGACAGACAAATATTTAGAAAACATAGGTATTGTCCTCTATATTGATAATTAAACCTACATTAAAAATTTTAAATAATATTTCATCTATAAATTTACCATAATAACTGTTTTATTATTATAGATAACTGGAATGTTGAGTGTATATATGTATCTTTTAGGTTGGTGTTAATAGTAAATAGGTCAGAGTGTACTCACATTATTCATCCCATTGTTATGGCCCCTGTTGCCATGCCCGTAGTCAACTGATCCACCCGGCGCCAGCTAGCAGCAGTCAGCCGAGTTGGTAGTGACTATTGTCCCTTGTGCTCACATGCATCCCTCTCACACACTCTCAATGTTCCTTCCACACCTAGTCTTGTCTGTCTGGCACTATCTAAGATCCTCTAATACATAATGCTTTATTATCGTTACAAAATACACCATAATATCTATGGCCCATTCATCCTTTATGGAGCAAACACATAGGGGCAATAAGCACATACCATTTTCCGCCACATCCCTACCATGATCCACACCCAGTGAAATTGTACCATGATGCATAATGCTGTAGGGGTAGCTTATTAATTTATAGCATAGTATAATGTTTCATTATACTATACTCACAATGGACAGATACAGTATGGAACAATACCAGAGGGGTTTCACACGTCAAGGATCTGGGGCAGCTTACTGTCTACTTAAGTCTAGAGAACTTCATATGCACATGGAATAGCATTCCATGATCATAATACATTCTCAGCCCGACAGCTACTCGCAGAGAAGCCTGTACTGATAACCATAGCAGCACAATTAATGAACACTGCAGTAATATCTACTCATCACAACAGATCAAATGCTTTGTATTCATCATTTGCGATTTTGGCTTGGACAGTCACAGTACAAGCACCCTCATAGAGTAGCTGGTGACTTAACACAGCCAGTGTCACGGGAATAGGCGCTCGGCACGACGCTAGAGTAACAAACGGGCAGTTAGTTTCAATCATCTAGTTAATCTTTTATTTTACGAATATAAATATTTACAATCACATATAATAATCACCTCTCCACCAGATACGAAACGGCCCGGCGGGTTATAGCGACCCGAATTGCGAGTGTTGTCTGTAAATATATAATAATTTTGATCATCACCAACAAGTCTTCTCTAATTACGAATAATAATGAAATGAAATGATAACAGCGGCTTACTAGAACTATGTATTGATCAAACATCCTTATCATCCCTATTACTGTTCTAATTGTAAACTTTTACTTTGTAATTTAAAATTTACACAAACTTTACACATCACATATTTTCTTTGGATTAAATTGCAATTTGCCGTCTGCAAAGCAAGTTACTCGATCAATATCAACATCAACACAGTGCGGCAAGTCAATACCTACTTAATTTGGCATTGTTTTAACTCCATATTTAATATTAAACACTTACAAGAGTTGTAAGACATGATGGTCGATGAGATAAATAGTTGGTTACAAATAAGTTTCAATGATTTATTATTTTTTATTAAAGAAACGTTCCTGATCTATTACGCCAAAAACAGGAGGCAAATGGCGCTTACCAAGTTACCAATAGCGCGGCGCGGCCCATAGATTACAAATGAATTAGTCTATATTTACGAGTCGTGGCGTGACGAGGCGCAGACCAGCGCTGGACCGCAATAGAGACCAAACTCCGCCGCATAAGCGGGAATAGATTTAGTGGCTCCATCTGTATTTTCTCCACTAAACTACTACATTCTACTGATGACGCCCATAGTTAGGTTTCAGAATTTTAATTTTTCTAACAAATAAGTACTTAACACCAAATTTGTCAAATAAGAAATATTAAGTATTATGAATTTAATATTTTATTAGTGTTAAGTACTTAGATGTTGTGATAATTGAGTCGGAGGTTACGAAATAAAATTTTAGTATTACTGTTTCCTGTAGTTTTTATTATAATAATTTTTACAATTTTTTTCGAAAAACACCACTGATACTAATACTAATTTTTGGAGTCCTATCTCAAAAACTATAACTAAAACACTAAATAATGGAGTCCTCTCTCGTAAAATACCACACACTAAATAATGGAGTCCTGTCTCAAATCACATAAATTGCAACTGCGTTTTTCGGAGGAGGCAAGCTCAACTCAACGAATCAGCACACTTTAAAAGCAAAAAAACGAGGAATCAAAAACGAAAGAAGTGCAAATAACTTTATAAAGTTAAGTATTTGCATCAACTTCAAAATTTTGAATACAAATTTTCCCTTGTCCCTTTGGACCAGTCTTGTCAATGTCATTATACTTGCCATCTGGCTTTCTCGATTACCAACAGGATTTATATTCCAAATTAGGAAAATTCAAGAATTTACCCATTTAAAATAGTATTCATATCTTTAATATGGTTTTGGTTATTGCAAGATGTATAAAAAGGAAATATTTACATTAATATGAAAATGTTGCTTATATTCTATTTACTTATTTTTGCGTAGATTTTGGTAAAAATCTGTATTTACGGCAACACTGTAAAGTTATTATTTAGTTATAACCCGTCTTAGTCAAAAAGTATATTAATCTAATACAATTTTTCAATCTTATTTATTCTATAATAATATGTCGTATAATCAACCCACTAACGAACTCTGGTTTTTTTCCTCAACATCGTGTAAATATTATACAGAAAATTTCAAAAGCCACATATCAAATTAACTGTAGCATACACTGAGCATACCTTCGTCTCTTGTCGGTTTTTTATAGTCGTATTTCCAAGAATTTATTACTAAGATTGTACCGCCTGGCTGGACCCAATCTTTAATAAATGTCATGCTGATTACGTGCAAGTGTCGTTATGTTGGAAGTAAATAGATAAAGTAAACGAACTATAAAAACTGTTAAATAGTTCTTGTTTTTTCACTTTTAACTAAATTATATTTTTTAGATTTCTTGAATATTCATGGGTATGCAGACCTATTTATATCCTGTGGGTCTTTTTGACCGTGTAGTATTTCATCCATAGTTAATTAAATTACTGAATTCAAATTTTGAATGTTCATTTTGCAAAATTTATTATGTATTATTTAAAAAATATAATATATGATAATTTTGTTTGTCTACGTACTACGGTGATACACAGTTAGACTTGAGACAAACTAATTTGGTAAGATATGCAACAAGTTATTTGATGCAATAAACCAGAATGCACTATACATGTGTCCGCTATAGGAAAACGTAACTGAAAACGGTTAATATGCCTCTAACGTATCGTATCGGTATTGATATAACTAGCAACGGCTATCAGATATCTAGGTAGAAACAACTAACGATGACGCGACGCTGCCAACTGACATTTATTATTTGACAATATCATAATACTGAATAACCTATTCACAATTCAGCGATTCTCGTTTCGCTACTAGTAGATAACCGAAAGAACAATAATAACCAAAATAATTATGCCTTCTCTCTCTTTCTAAATGATTCCTGATGTGCAAAACAGAGAAGGAGCGAATATTAGCTCTAGCTAGCCGGCTTATAACCAGAACCAGCAACATTTCACGATATTGATATAAAGTATAAACCAAAGACAACATTATTTCTATTGTGTTAAGGCTTAACTGCAGTAAGCTTTGAGAGATCAAAGTATAATGGACATTGGTGGCGCCAAAAACCGCTCATCATAATTTGACCTATGAAACGTTATCATAGCTATTTAGTTAAACTCTGCGTCAATAGACATAAGGTTGTGATTACTTTACGAAGTTTGCAATTGAATTGGATTGAATTGCACATAGAATTGGGTTTTGTGAAAATTGCGCGCGCAGGTATCGTGTAACGCGTTAACGGTTTTTGTTTTGTCTATCAACTACAAAGGAAAACGATGCGCGTAATTGCGCGTTAATTGAAAACCCGCTATGACACCGATATTCAGCAACGGTTACCAATACCGGTATTGAAACCAAATATCGGTTAGATAGCCGTTGCCAAAAATAGCTGATAACGCCCATGTCTAGAATGCACTTTGACATTTCTTGAACAGTATCTAAATTTCAGGATTCAGAAAAAGTCAATTCACTTATCTTTTACAAAAGGTATCAAATATTTTTTACAAAATTTTATTTATATATCTATTTTCTTTCAAGAGCTTTTATACATTTAAACCCCATTGATTTAGTTGACACATTTAATATATTGTGCTCGCTTTTCACTGTCATAAATATGTAAAGACTATATAATGTTGCTTGACCCTTAGACAAAACGAACAAACGCAAATTGGTACAAAACAAGAATTACTATTCACACGGCGGCTAACTTCGAAGCAGAAAAATGCAAACTGCCAATGTAGACAAGTTTTTTATGTCCTGTAAACTAAAACTTTAAAATGTCTTAATTTATAAATACAGCGCCTGGACACAGTAGCATCGTAACCGGTTTCGCGTCGATGTGTTGTAAAATTTCTTTACTTGTTCTTTCTTCATACTGATGAAGAATGTTTTTGAAACGGTAGTAAAAACAAAAGAGTGCATACGTGTATTTATAAAATTAAAGTAATGAAATAATTTTGAATTTGAATATTTGAATACCTCACATAGCTCGGTGAACTGTACAATATTTTAGCAGGCACGAAGGATTCCGGTTTAATTCAGTGACTTATTTATTATTTTATATAAATTTTTTGCTTTGTTTTATTATAATTTAGTCCATAAATTAAACGGAGTTGATAACGAGAATGGCAAATGAAACTGACATTACTGATAACTGATAACTGCTATTGACATTGATGACAACTGATTAAACCGGTGTTAAATTAAAATTAAAATTATGATTTATTACTGATTTTCAAATACAACACAAATTCTAAGTGAAATTTAACGCACTATTTCTTTTAAAATTAAATTTGTTTATCATGTCTTCTAATACATGTAAGTGGATTCGAGTTCGTCAACCTGGTAATTAAATTAACTTACATACATGTCAACAATATTTTAATCCTAACATCATCAAAAAATGTTTTACTGTTTTACAGATAACCTTCGTAATTTCAACCCCTACAGCACACAGACACATTACGAAGCTGGGGATGAGGTGATTATTATACATTTATAAGTTTATTAATATTTTGAATCTAGTTTCAAGAGGACCACTTGAAGGCATTTGGCATAACATTACTACTGTTACACTAATCCCACCTACGACAGAATCTACCAGGGAATAAGAAGCAGATATGAAATTTGGCCACTAACACTAATATTTTAATCTTCACTTAGGTGGAACTTTATCATGCATAATGTTGTAGGTACCCACTTGTTAAGTTAATATTTTGTGATGGTAATAAAATTTAATAAACATAAATTAATCTATTAACATTTTAGTGAGATATTTTATCAATGTATGTGGCTTCTATATTTACTTAGAGCCCTATTAGATATTTATTTTGTATTACTTAACAATCAATATGAAAGTATTATATTGTGTAACATTTGAGATTACTTGCATATTATTTACTGTAGCATTGTACTAATGATTTGGTGTCTGGTGTTATGCACTTTTATGAATGCTCCAACAATGACTGTTTAAGGTAACATCTTAAATTATGATGATTATATTTCATCAATTTTTATAAAATATTATCGTAATATTTTTAATTACATTGTGGTGTATTTTGTTATGATATCAATGCATTGTGTATTAAAATATATACAATAGTCATAAGGTGTGGAAGGTAGCATGAAAAAATGTGAGAGGTATGCATGTGAGTACAAGGGACCATAGGCACTATCAACTTGGTTAACTGACTCTAGCTGGCACCGGGGGGACCAATCCGCAGCTGGCATGGCAACGGGAGCCACAAAGATGAATCAAACAATGTGAGTATATTAATTATGCCTATAATTTTTTACATAATGCTGAACTAAGATTGGTACACATTTGTTCACTTATAGCATAGTATATTAACTGTTTGGTTTCATATGTAATGGAAGATGAGCAGTACAAATGTTTAATATGGTATTTTTTTCCACTAGCAATCATTCCAGAACCACAGAAGTTCTGAAACTCTGTATCTTATGATTGACTCAGGTAATATGACTACAAGCCCTGTGATATAATTTACATTATTCTAAGATTTACTGTTAAGTTGGTTTACTTTGCTTGGTTTGATAGGTAGCAGAAATATTATAGAAAGGTAGGCACACCTAATAAGACTTATGAGCATATAAGATGTTACAGTTTTTGTGTTCAGACACACAGCTATGTGTTTGTGATAGTTTGTATAAAACAGTAAGTAAATGTGTCATACAATATACGTGCCTCTATTTTGTGCTCATTTTAATAATTTGTTATTTGTCATGTTTATTCCAACAGCCTTCACAAGAGACGTGGTATCCATCACCATTTATGCAACTGCGACAATCGGTGATCAAACATCAGTCCCATCAAGAAATTCAGATTCCGCTGGCACAAACAATTCAAAAGCCTACATTTCAACAAGAACAGGTATCGCCTATGGCAAATCTTCAACAGCCCACACTTCTACAAGAGCCATTTTCGCCATCGCAAAAACTTCAACAAATCAATCTTCAAGAAGAACAGTTTTCTCCAATGCTACAGCTTCAACAAACCATACTTCAAGAAGAGGAGATTTCGTCTGTTAGAAAACTTGAACAGCCTATCCTTCAAGAAGAGCAGTTGTCGTCAGTGCAGAAGCTTCAACAGTCCATATTTCAACGAGAGCAAATGTTTCAATGGCCTATAATTCAACAAGAACACTTTAGGTCAGTACTAAGGCCCACACTTCACGAAAAGCAATTTTCGTCTGTGCAAAAGCTTCAGCAGCCTACATTTCGGGAGGAACATTTTTTGCCAGTGCAGAAGCTTAAACAACCCTCATTTCTACAAGAGCAGTTTTCACTAGAGCAAAAGTTTCAAAAGTCCATACTTCAGCAAGAACAGTTTATGCCGGTACAAAAGTTTCAGAGATCCACACTTCAAAAAGCACAGTTTTCGTCGGTGGAGAATCTTCAGCAGCCTACACTTCAACAAGAGCAGTTTTCATTAGAACAAAATTTTCAACAATCTATACTTCAACAAGAACAATTTACACCGTTGCAAAAGTTTTATCGGCCAATACGTAACGAAATTCAGTTTTCGTCTGTGCAAAAGCTTCAACAGCCTACACTTCCAGAAGAACTGTCTTCGCCTGTGCAAAAATTCCGGCAACCCATATTTCAACAAGAACAGGTTTCACCAGTGGAACAATTTCAACAACCGACGTTTCATCAAGAACAGTTTTCATTAGAGCAGAAGTATCAAAACCCCATACTTCACGAAGAGCACATACCGTTTATGCAAAAATTTCAGCAGCCTGCACATCAAATAGAACAGTTTTCGCCAATGCAGAAACTTCAACAGCCCTCGCTTCTACAACAGCAATTTTCGCCTATGACAAAGCTTCACCAACTTCACGAAATGCAGTTTTTGTCAGTGCACAATCTTCAGCAGCCTACACTTGAGGAAAAATTGTTTTCACCGGAACAATTTGAACAGTCACAACAAGAACATTTTGCGCCGGTGAAACAGCTACA
Organism: Megathymus violae; assembly: GCA_003671415.1. Taxonomy (NCBI): domain Eukaryota; kingdom Metazoa; phylum Arthropoda; class Insecta; order Lepidoptera; family Hesperiidae; genus Megathymus; species Megathymus violae. The sequence goes on from PDGT01000128.1 coordinate 299,294, forward strand.
ACTAGAACGGTTTTCGCCGGTGCCACAATTACGACAGCCGACACTTCAACAAGAGAAGTTTTCGCCGAAACAACAGCTACGGCAGCCGACTCTACGACAGTCCATTCCGCAACTAGAGTACACTCCACCGGAGGAACAACTACTACAACAAAAACTTCGACAGCCATCGCCTTTAGAAGAGAAAATTACGCCAGTAAAATTCCTCCAACAGTCCTCGTTGCAACCTCGGCATCTGTCGTCGAAACAACAGCTACTAGATATATCATCGCAGTCGCCATTACCACCTTGCAAGGATCCCAACAAGAATCAATCATCTATATTGCAATTCACCGAGGAAAAAATGCACACTGACAAATCAGACCCGGTGACAAAATTGATAGACAAAAGTAGTTCTGACAACTCGTTCGGCAATACAGCCGGAGGTAAGTTTCACATTACCATTAACCCGGTGTGTAATTTTTATGTATATTAAATTTTTATTGTATTGTATTTCTCATTAAAGTGGGAGATGCAAATTCACATGCAGTCAGCTTAATGTTAATTGTCTACTGAACTCCTTGTCTTTTCTCTTCGTATCGTCATGGCCGCAGTCCTATTATAGTCCTGGAATTATAACCACTTCATAGCCGGTATCTAGTAGAGACTTAGTAATGATTTAGTATAATGTAACATACATTTGCGGCGGAAACTAGTTAGGATTAGATGGGCTACCTGCTCGTTTATCAACTATTCGTAAAAAAAATTGTTGCAGTAAAAGTAAATAGAAAAGTCCCGAAGAGGGACTGGCGGCAGCGACAGAACATGCATCTGAGGCGTATCCTGACGCCGAAAAACGCGCTCATCGTGCTCAACGAGATGCTGCCCGGAGAGAAGGCCATCGGCGTGAGTGTCGTCTACTATGTTTCAGCACTGAGTAACAGCATTGAGAGAACTCACATTTGCTTATTTCTACATCTTGTGGGAAAAATGCCGAAACCTTTTACCCATTTTGAAATTAAATAATATTTATTCGAATTTGGTTTATACAAACACTTTTCGAACATAATCCCAACCGTGAGTGGTCCCGGAAGAAGAAGCGGCAAGAAACTCCCGAGGAGTTTCTTTTTCTTATTCACAGTTACAGAACGCACTTATGGCTATAAACTGGCTTAATATTAAAATCATGTCCAAGGAGTCTTATCCTGAAAGTAATCATTAAGTTTATAATAACCTTTCCGCATAAGAACGCATTTGACGTGAGTTTTAAATTTACAATATGGCATTTTTGTCAATTGTAATGGAATTTTATTATAAATATTTACACATCTGCCCACGAAAGAGCCACCAGTTTTGCTTAGTCTGAAAATTGGAACAATTGGTTTAGCCTTATTTAAGAATAAGGATTAATTAATTATTACTAAGGTATTAATATGTTGAACATTACTCTTTCTAAGAATACTATCACAGTATTAACGTACATAATATTATCGAAAATATATTGTGATGCTACAGTTAATATATTAATTTCTTTAAAGAGATCTTTAAGTAATCCCTAGGCCTGATGTTATAAATGGTGTGTACTGTTTTTTTATGTTAAAAGCCGACAAACGAGCCACCTGATGGTAAGTGGTCACCGTCGCCCATGGACATAAAAGGTATCACTGATTCGTTGTCGGCCAGAAAATGAGAAGAAGGTAAGAAAGAATGTACTGTCTCTCAAGCCCCCAGCCGGAACACGACGAGTCGTTTGGTGGCTGACTCAAGCAGGAGGCTGGTAGCTAGCCAGGCAGGCTTCGCGGAAATACAATAATACCACTAATAATATTAATGACTTAATAATAATACCGGCAATATAATCCTTACGCGAAACTCTACCACCAAGCAGGCTGGCTTCTGTCGCCTCTTACAACACCCTTTTCCACCAGCATGGGATTGGGGGGAGTATTCTAGGCCGCCCCAATATGGCCCAAAAAATGTTCTTTTCTGTAATATAAAAATCGACTTAATACCAGCAGCTGAATCCCACAACAATTGACCATAAAACATCACACTGTGAAAGTAGCTAAAACAAACTAATCTTGCTGTTTCGACGTCCGTTAAGAGCCTCACTTTTTTAACAGCGTAGGCAGCAGAACTAAGATTCCCTGACAAGGTTTCAATAAGAAGACTCCATTGTAATCGTGATTCCAAGAAATATTGTAGAAATGATTAGTTCAAGCACTTCCTTATTTATAACAATATGAGTTGGCAGTTGTTTAACATTTGGTAAAGTGAATTTAATACATTTAGTATTTTTAGCGTTTAACACAAGGTTTGTGTATGTAAACCAGTGTAACAATTGCGAAACAGTATTATTTACATCGTCAAAACATTGTTTTCTTCTATCTGCTTTATAAAGTAAGGAGGTGTCATCAGCAAGCAATACAGTTTTGTACAAGTCCCTAGTGGAATAAGGAAGATCATTATATTAAAAATAGTAGTGGTCCTAATATTGATCCTTGCAGGACTCCCATGGTAATGTTCGCTCCTGGGGATTTTTTTCCATTAATAATTACTTTTTGAATACGCTTAGAAAGATAAAATTTTTAAAGGCTAACTATGATTGTGTGGAGACACCATAATGCCTGAATTTATTCATCAAGATAATATGGTCGACGCAAGCAAACGCTTTTGAGAGGTCACAGAATATAGTACCAATAGCATCCTGCTTGCACTACCAAGCATCAAAAATGTGTTTAAGGAGTACTATGCCTGCATCAGTGTTATTTGTTCCTCTAGATAAACCGAACTAATTAATGTGAAATAATTATTAAAAAATGGGATAGTGACTGATTGTAAATTATTTTTTCAAAGATTTTACTAAGGGCTGGTACGATGGAAATAGGTCTAAAATTAGTAAGGTCGCTTTTATCACCAGCTTTAAAAAGTGAAATTATTTTACCATGTTTCATTAGATGGGAAGCTAACATCTTTAATACACTTATAAAAAATATATATCAAATGAGGCGCAATGGAATTAATTATTGGTTTTATTATAACTGTGGTGGATTTGAATGAATTTTGATACACTATTGGAAACTATTACTATTGCAAAATTAAAGACGAAATAAGTAATATATTATGGGTGATATGTGTAATTTTACTATGCATTTACTTTCATAGTT
>PDGT01000128.1:302459-314825 GCA_003671415.1 Megathymus violae
ATCCCGTCTAGACGTCCCCGTTGGCCGTGTAACTGTAAAAATTTTTTTACTCTGTGTAAGGATACGAAAATGTCTAATTACCTAATTGTTGCATTACGCAAACGTTTGTTATGTAAATGAAATGTAACGTTATTTCCTATGCACCGTTGACATAGTTAACAGTTCTGCGACATGACGATATGTCATAAATATTTAGCAAATCTAGTAATCGTAATGAACTGTTCCGTATTGGACTTCGGCAGCAATTCAAAGTGGAGCCGGCGCCCTACCGTTACTACAACGCACCGGTCGTTCACTCGTTCTGCGCCGAGCTCACCGTGGACGGCGTCACCTACAAGGGATACGGTGAGCCGAACATCCATCGCACACCGCACAATTTTCACCAGTCACACGACAGCCACCTCGAGATCGATAGCTTATTGAACAGTTTTGTGCTGCCGCAGGTCACAGCAAACTGGCGGCGCGCAACGATGCCGCCGAACAGGCGTTCCGCGACCTGATCCTCAAGCAAATGGTCAAGATGCAAAAACGGCATGAAGGTGCGGCTAGTTACTAAATAGTTTTTACTGAGTAGCTGACGTTCGCACCGAAGCATCCTGTACTGCTCCGCGGTGAGGTGCGGTGGATCGACTACTTCTGTTTTCGTACCTTCATCCCAAAATGCAGCCATTGCCATATAGGGTACATTTTGGAGTGTGCGCAGGAATTATTCGAATTAATTCCCCCATCACCGTTCCTCCATCGAACAACTCGACCTACGGCAGGTATCCACCTTTTCGTAGTGAACGTACCACCTGCACGGACGATGCGGTTTGCGTTCTCATTTATTATGAGCACTGCAAAGGACTGGAATAACCTGCCCGCGTCGGTGTTCCCGGTTACGTACGATGTGGGAGTCTTCAAGAGGAGAGTGAATAGGCTATTATAAGTTAGTGCGTTCACCATTTTAGACTTCATCACCATCAGGTGGGATAGTTGTCAAACATTAACTTATTTTATGTAAAAAAAAACTGGTTTCGACACTATTATTTCCAGGTATCCTTATCATTAACATATTCATCTACACTATAACATCTTTTGCCTATAAACTGTATTTAAATGCGTCACTTAAAAGTTCCAATGGGCAACTCGCGTATCAACTTAAGAATCTTATTGTAAAAAGCTATATTGTATTATATATTATTTATTATATATTGTTTACACACAAATTTTGTTTACTACGGGTTGAACAGAAATTCCATGCTAACTTTATTTCCTATTCCGTGAGAATAGATCAATCTCTGTCGCAATACAGAATATGGTAAATTACAAATATGGTAAGTGTCGTCCACATCCATGGTTTCCACGCGATAGGTGCACTGACAGACAGACAGACACAAAACAAGACGACACGACCGCACAGACAAACGGCCAGTCAGACTGTATGTCGACAACAAAGCCTGCTGGTGAAGCGTTACAGCTTTAATTCTTATACAAGTAATGTAATTTAAGTATTGGCAAGAAAACTACTGAGTACAGAACACAATCATTCAGAGTTGCAAAATACATGCCAATAGATGGCGCTAGTAGGCTCAAATTAATAAAAATACTGGCACTTCGGGATTGGTCGAACCGACGAGCTAACTACGAAATTACGTAAAATTTTTCTTTTCGTCCGGATTCCTCCGTTCGACTTGAGTAATCTTATGATATTGTTAAAAAATGTGAATTTATATAATTTAAAGCGGTGTAATACATAAATATAAACTAATGTTGTAATGTTACAGTGCACCCTTTAAAAATAGGTAACATAGGAACAGTGTGTAATGTGGTGAAGTGCATCGGATAATCACGGCTTAACATCACCTTCAGCCGTAATATTGATTGGGAAGCGCCCAATCAAATCCCCGAAGAAGAGATTTTAAGGAACCCCACCAAGCAAGGGCTATTTATTACCTGCACCGTGGTCCAAGTGGTATTCTTGCCCATTATTTAAAGTAACATACATAGTCAGCCATTGTTTATAGGTCTGACCAATTTAAAATATCAGTACGCAGTACCCGGTGCTGATGCTGTTCACACGCATCGGCCCCAACACCTACCTACATATATATTTTTGAAATATTTAGTGTACAGATTTGGCCCCGCTACTGCGTCGTACATCAGACTAAAAATATATTTAAAAATAATAATGTTCATAAAAATTCAAGCAGGCCGCTAATGATTTATTTCATTATTATTACGTGCTCAATAAGTGCTTTTAAAAGTACAAATAATTTTACGTATTATACGTACTTTACGTTTATTGATTAACAGGGCATTCGGGTAGCGTCGGCGAGCACGAGGGCTGGGAGGAAGAGGAGAGCGGCGACGAGGAGGAGGCGCTGCCAATGTTGCAGTTGGCGAGCTTCGCGCTGCACAAGTTGTTCACGGAGTGGGAGTGCAAAGGACACAGGGTGCCGCAGCTGAAGACGCTCGGAACGCTGCCGGTAAGTGCCGGATACATTCGTAATGTGGACTCCGGCTCGCTCACAACAACTCTATTTCTCACTGGTGTGAATAGTCGAGTATAATATAATTAGGTCGGATGTCACTCGAAACTGCACTCAGGAGGACGGTGCTGTGCTCCCGAGTCCCGCTTGACACCATTTGACGACACCGACTCAAACACTTGACCAACATGTCCATTTGCGACGCGTCGTATTGTATCAGGTGAACGCGGAGTGCGAGCTGAGCGAGACGGCCCCGCGGGGCACGAAGGCCCAGCGCACGCTGCCGACCAACGCGGCCACCATGCACCCGTGCATGCTGCTCGCGCACCTGCGCCCGGACCTGCAGTACCGCGAGCTGGCCAACGACAACACGCTCTACACCATGGGCGTCGACGTGGACGGCAGGACGTACTTCGGCACAGGTGAGTCGTGATGCAGCCTCTTACGGCTCAAAGGGTTCGGGCGCTCGGCGCGGGAGCTTGGAAAAGTTCTTGAGCGCTTTTATACTCCGAAAGGCATAAGTCACGTCATGCTGGAAACGGTGGCCCGGCATAAAAACCTCAAACGTTCAGGACGACCGGCAACTCCTTCACGGATCCGCACTGGAGTAACGTAGCGGAGTACGCTCCTCGATTACAGGGACAGGCCGGTTGTCTGCAGCGAGACGCTTTTGGGCCGACATCGATGTCGATGGATCGTATCGGCTGTTTAACAGGTCTCGACCTAGCACCTATGGCGGTGGATAACATGCTCATAGTAGTCCGGAAAGAATTAAAATATCGCATGTGTGTCTGTTGCAGCGGTGAATAAACGCGAGGCGCGCAAGAGGGCGGCGCGCGAGGCCTGCTCCAAGCACTTCGGGGTCAAGTTTGCGGACGAACCGCCCACCACCGCGACCGACGTGTAGACACCGGCCAACCACCGATTCTACGGTAGTTATACCGAACGACTACTGTCCAGTCGCAGCCAGCTCGACGTCGCGGCGGGTACGACGACCCCCCGGCCGGCCGCCTGTTCGCAGTGCTTGTGGTACGAGCGTGGAGTCTCTTCAAAGACTAGTTATTTCATAGTAATCGTTGACTGACCGCTGTCGATGATATATTTATTTAGAATTGATCTCTAGTTATACTGAATAAGATTTGTTATTGTATAAATATATACTGGTATAATATGTTGTATAATAATTATTATAGAAAGAAGATCCACCTATTTTCTGTGTTCATCTTGGATCGCTGTAACGAATAAGCGAGCTTAGATGGTGATTCCTTAAGGAATCGCAATATAATCCTAATACGAATACGAGTATTATTACGTTCGATATCGTCAAAGATGTAAATAACTCCTGTGGTGACAAAAAAATTATCCTAGTGGTCGAAGTCGTATATAAATAATCGTTACGAGTAAGTTAAGCACAGCCGGGCGACAGTTAGATTCGAGGGCCTCGTAGGAGACGCGCGACACTCGCGGCAGTTGTCTTTGATAGTTGTGCTCCGTGCGCCAATATAGGAGCACTGGCAACATGTGCTCCGGCTCTCGGTCGTGGCTTGCACTACACTAATTGTATCGGGGCGGCTTAGAATACTACCCCCAATCCCACGCTGGCAGAACAGGGTGTCGTAAGAGGCGACAGAAGCCAGCTTGCTTGGTGGTAGGGCTTCGCGTATGGATTATATTATCAGTATTATTATTAAGTCATTAATATTATTACTGGTATTATTATCTTTCCGTGAAGTCCGCCTGGCTAGCTACCAGCCTCCTGCTCGAGTCAGCCGCCAAACGACTCGTCGTGTTCCGGCTGGAGGCTTGAGAGCCAGTACTTACTTTCTTCCTTACCTTCTTCTCATTTCCTGGCCGACAACGCATTAGTAATGCCTTTGGTGTTGGTAATGTCCATGGGCGACGATGACCGCTTACCATCAGGTGGCTCGTCTGCTCGTTTGTGGGTTATTAACATAAAAAAAAATATATTATACATACATTATAAATAATTGTAGTCTCGATGTATATCTATGTTGTTACATTTTCGTGCGTGCGTGCGTTAGTGTCCATATTTATAACTTGATGTATTTGTTTGTGCTATATTTCATATACCGTAATGTGTTAACTATAAAATATAATGTTGCATTAGTCCAATAAGCACAGTGACCCGGGGCAATCATGGATCTTTGTACTTAAGTGATCCCTTTTACTTGAATTTGATGAATTACAACAAAAAATTGTACACTTGAGATGTCATCCGTTACCCATAACCCAAAAATTCTAAGTAACCACTGTGTGTCGGTGTGTGTGTCTAGGTCGGAAATGTAACTAACAAACTAACGTTGATGGTAACGACAAGACACTTATTTAACGAGTAAAGCGATATTTTTTTTAATATATGGATGCAAAAAATTAATTGTTTTTACATATTTCCCCTCGAACCCTAATCGTTGCATCGAATCAAACGTACATGATTTCTGTTCAGTCGTGAAACAATGACCATCGACATGTATGAATGTATCGAAATGTTCGTATTAAGAGATTTGTCCCCAAATCGTGTACGCACCCAGCTGACCGACAGACGTTACGATACCAGTGCCGGTGCCAACGCCAAGCCGCTCAAAGAATACCTTTAGGGATGGAGATTCCTTTTGGGCTTAGCGATAGTACGAGGTTTGCTGACAGCGATACTCGTACAACCAGTGCCGGATATAGATGAAAAGAGGCCCTAGGCTATTCCACTTATTAGGCCCTTTCAGTCGTCGGGATACTAATAGGTTTTTTTAGGTACGTCAATATTTACCTATTATTTATTAGTCATATGCGTAGAATTTCTGCTTATTTTCGATTCAGCCTTTTACTGTTCACTGTTTTCAGAATATTGTTTTAATTTTGTTACCAATTTATTTGAATGTATACCTCTCTTGATCCCCAGGCCCTTGGCTAAAGCCCAGTTAGCCTATAGAAAAATCTAGCCCAGTGTTCGACCCATCCAAAATCAACCGTGTAATATTTTAACGCGCTTCGTTTGCAATGCTGCAAAGCCAGTAATTGTATGGTTTCACCGCTTCTTTCTAGGCCAAAGTTCGTGACACTCATGTGTTATAATAATAAACATTGATGATAGTGACAACCTACCGTGTTGCCTGTCTATTTACCACGTACTAGAACAAAAAATGTTTAGCTATGGCAGTCTATACTAAAATTATAAAGAGAGATTACTGCATTCTGTGACCATGTGTGCATATAATTTGAAATGGTACCAGAACCTTGACAATTACCTTCTAAATATACACAATCTCTATACGTATATATTTACAATTAGCATAATGTGGAAGGTGGGCCGCTAGTCACATTCGACAATATATATCAGTTCCAGCATTGCCTCAGAGTGCAATCATCATTACAATCCATAATTATTTCACCGATGGACTTGGGTCTCTTCTCACAACGAGAGAATTCTAAGAATGTACTCTCAGGTTTGCAGGTTTCCTTACAATGTTTTCTTTCACCGAAGCAAGTGATAATTAATTGTAGTGATTTGTAACATACACTGCGTAAATAAGCATTGTCTGATAATTATTGAAAATAATAAAATGTGTAAATTCCCGATGACATTAGTTTAAAATCATAGGAGTGCAATTAATCTATCGTATTAACCAAAAAATTGTTACATACTTTAAGAATTATTGTTACTAACATACTGTGGCATCAATACTAACAATCTATGGATGGATAAGTCTGAAATAAACAATTATTATTATTGTATCAAAATATGCCGGTATTTAGAGTATTCTATGACTATTTAATATATAGATATAGATTATTTAGTAAGTACTCTATGCTAAGTTACCATCCCTATATAATCGTAATCTGTGCCATAATCTACTCTGTGGCTAAAAGCTTTCACACAAGTCAAAAGCCTATTAACTAATATTTTTTCTCTATGGAAAAAAGTTTTATAAGTTTGTTTTCAAGTTTGTTTAGTTAAATAGAGTTAAATACGTTTTTATGTTTTACAAGGAAACAGAAAAAAACTAATTCTATTATTAAATGTAATTTAAGAGTTACTTACAAACTATGGAAGTATAAAAGTTTGTTATAATTTGATGTTTTTGTAAATACCGTTGTCAAACAAGTGGCCGTGTTATATTCGTCATGTAGTTAAGTATTTTGTTAGAAGGGGACCTTTAACTAAACTATCGACTGTGATTAACGGCTGAAGCTGAAGCTGAACTAAACTGTACATCTCGTGTGAGACAGGTACGTTAAGTTGAACATGAATCACATCTTGATTATGGTTTAATGTAGATGACGATCGGTAGTTTACTTAATATTGGTAGGGACCAATCAATCTCTTAATCACCGTGACGGGGTTTGTTTCTTGCACAGCTTTGGATTTTTTTTAAGCTGGACTAACGTGGTTAAATGTTTTAGCGCTGGCACCAAAACATTGTTTAATGGTGTTAGCGTTAGACTGAATGTCTAGTGGAGTATTAGAGATGGCAGCTAGCAGTTGCATTAAGATAGTCTTTTCTATTTTCTTCTGATGACTAATGTGTAAAATTAAGTTATTGTTATGAGGGTTTTATGATAGTCCTTAATATGTAGTAAAAGTCCTATAACTGATATACATGATTACATTACCACCAACAACAAGTCTACATAATTGTTCCTTATCCATTCCATGAGGGGTTCTTCCCATCTGTGAATTAATGAATTATATTTATTCGATGTTGGTTTTTACCACCAGTTTTCAAAATTCAAACTAAGCTACTGCTTCAACTATTACCTTTATTGTGTACTCATCTTCATTGTGTACTCAGTTATATAAAGCACTTACTAGTTATTACTAATATCTTAAAACAAATTTCCAAGCAGTCTTATCTTTAGAGTAATTGTCTAGTTGGTAATAAACTTTCTTCATGTGTGTTGGTAATAAACTTTCTTATTTTATAATAAATTATTTATTTATACACTTGTTTCATGTGGTGATGACTTATGATTAATTACGTAGTATGGTGCTGTTCTAGCAACTATCCATGTGAGGTCGGCGTTATGTCGTCTGTCCACTGTGTGGTGGTGTGGGAGTGGCAGCATGAAGGGCAGTGGTTGCCCCATTCGCCGGGCGTGGCGCGCACGCTGGAGCGCGCGCATGCCAAGCGGCTGACGCGCGTGGTGCTCGCGGACGCCGACCCCGCGCTCAAGGGACACTACGTCAACCTTAGGACGCTCACGCAGTGTTCGGACACACCTGGTATACATATTGCTATCTCTCTTAGCTTCTCAGCTTTATAAATAAATTATATTATGTTTATTTATTACTATTTATCAGATTATTGCCCAATATAAGAAGGAATTCAAATTTTACCTGGGAGGTCAGATTTAGTAACCTACATAAATACAGATGATAGAATCTCAATATTTTTATGAAGAAAACTGTATGTTATGATTGTATGTCTAGCACCTTCAGCAAGTAATCTTACGGAGTTGTATCAGCTCACTGGATCGTGTAACGTATGGTGTGTGTGTGCCGTGTGGCAGGCGTGTCCGAGTGCGCGGTGCGGCGCTCGTGCTACAGCGTGCAATCCGCCGGCGGGCGCGGTGCGCGCTGGGAGTGGGCGCGCCTGGAGGACGCGCGCGCGCGCCGACCTTCGTTGCACTACCAACCGCTGCCCATGGATGTATGTACCGTTTATAATAAATTGTAATTGGTAAGTTCGTATGTCGACAGACGCCATGAAGCAGAATCATCATTTTGTAAGCGAACTGTAAAACATGTGATGTCTTATTTATACTTATACTAGCCATTACGCAGTGTTGTCGCTGTATTGATGGTGTTTTTATTACTATACAGTTGCTTTTTACATAAAATGCAATGCGATAAATATTTTTTCTTTCATGTATTCTTTCAAAAACAAATATATTGAGTAGCACTAAAAAAAAGAACTGAGTTTTAAAATAGACTTGATAACGACTTCGTTTAATATTATTAACAATATAGCCCAGGGATTGAACCGCAGCAGGTGCTCGGCGCGCTAGACTCGAGATCGAACCTGCACGCATCTCTAATTTTTCAAATAACGAGCGTTTACAAATTAATTATTACTCGTTTCGGTGTACGAAAATAACATGAAAAAACCTGCATATGGGAGTTCTTCATAATTCAAATTCAAAATCACAATAATTTCGCTTATTTGTAAATGCACTTATACACTGCCCTTTCGAAAAGGTGCATAATATTGAAGACAAGAAACGGCATAGGAATATTCCCCGAGGTATGAGATGTCTACCAAGAAGCAATTAGTCAGCGTGGTGGACTTGACCCCTCTCTATGTGACAAGGGACCCGACCCCAGCGGAGGGACAGCATGGCTTTTGTTGGTGATGTACACAATACAAAGTATGTATTTATTTCGTACAGATTCAGTGTCGGCTGGAGGAGGCTTGGTGCGCGGGTGCCGAAGCGGTCCCGTTCGAGGGCTGGGTTGCGTCGCTGTCGCGCATGACGGCGCATGCGAGCGCAAGCGGCGCGCCGCTGCGGCTCCTGCGGCGCGCCGCGCAGCCCCCGTACCCGCTCACGCGCTCCGAGCCCGCGCCGCCGCCGCCGCCACCGCCGCCCGAGAGAATGCCGGTCGAAGGTTGGCCTTTGAGTGAGCTTCTTTTACAGTGATTAGTCGGAATGCCTTATCAACCTAAAAACAGTTGACGGCTTTCAAGCTAAATTTAAGTTATTTCATCGTCATCATTACAACCAATAATTGTCCCAGCGCTAGACTCGGGTTCCTCTCATAATGAGAGGGGTTAAGGCTGTAATCCACCACACTGGCGCAGTGTATGTATTCGTATACTTTTGTTCCATTCGGGACATTACCTATATATTTTTGTACTATTCAGCCCCTAGATAATAAATATATCTATAAAAGAGATAAGCTTTCTAAACTTTTTGTAACAACACTTTTTAATGAATAAAAATATAACCTAGATAACAAAGGCACACCGCCATAGTCACAATATTGTAAATTACTAATAGCAATATCAATATACAATTTTAATCCACTTAACCCATTGACTGCCAGGTACGAGATATCTCGTATTAAGCGTGTGTATCAAAACTGCCAGCTACGAGTTATCTCGTAGTGCGTGCTGCAATTTTAGATTAATTACAAATGGCCATTTCAGTTAAAAATATTTTAAAAAGGTGAATGAAAAATTTATATGGAGTAAAAAAACGTATTAATTTTCAGTTTTTATTATAAAAGTTAAAACTTATACGATTAGATTATTACATAAAATTTTATTTATATAAATTTATGAATAAAAAAATAAAACCTTGGCACCCAGGGCAAGACGCTCTAAATGTGTCTGGCAGTCAATGGGTTAAACGAATCACATGTCAATCATAAATATATAAAATGTCATCACAAATATATTATATAAAATAATCTAAAATGTTCATGTCGGCAGCGGCACGCACAGGATTATGACACTGGGTATGGGGCGGAGTACTCGGTCACAAAAACTTTTTCTTTTATAGATTTTTAGCATAGCCACAGCCCCGCGACGGATCTCTAAGTCGGAAACCATGCCAACAGAACAAGTCTTAGATGTACTACTATTCATATCCATCTTCTACGGCAACGCAGACAAAACAGCGATCGATCGTCGCGGTGGAAGAAATTCAAATAAGTAAAATAATAAGCTAAAATATTATGACTACTCACCTAGTCAGTTTCAATTTTCACATATTCAAGGTTCCGGCTACTTGAGATTACTATATTCCGATGTAAATAAACGCAAGATTTCGGCCACCTCAAATATCTTATCCACATTTTCAACACAAACCTCACAATCAAATAAAAGCAAATCACTATAATTATTATAGAAACTCAGTAATAAACTGTTAAATGTACACACTTTCAAATGTTAAAATGAAAAATCTTTTAAGAAAACTATTAATATACTGGCGCAAACAAAATAGTAAACAATGCTCATCACATGAAAAAAGTAAAATGGCCCCTGCGAAACACAAAACATTTCTGCTATTTTTACAAATAAAACCTTACTAAAAAAAATGCATAATGAACATAAATGATTTATTAGTCTTTTTACGTCTATTATTTTTACTCGGATTATAGGCAACGAACATTTCCGATTACTCCCGACAACTGCCGAACGTCCGTAGCCTGCCGCTGGAGTTGCGGCTTTCGATATTCATGGGTGTGTGCGTTTACGAACTGTGCACGGACACCGAAATTACTTCACACATGCGAACAAATGTCCTTCGGGACGCGACGGCATGCCTTTTATTATTTTGCAGCGCCGCTTGTTTGTCGCCAACCGTCTAGCAAACATAATGTTTGTGTGCTTGCAAATAGGTGCTATTTATAAAATATTAGGCGTTTTTAAGTTATTATATTTTGTTTATTCATTTATTTACTATTAATTAAAGTCATCTAAAACGTACGAACGTTTTATTAAAATATCTGTGAATGGCACTGCATTTCTGCCTACAAGGAGCGCACGCCCCTGCATATCGGCAACGCCATTAGTTTTAGCAGCATTGTCGAACATAGCGTGGGCGTATAATCGCTTAACACTTTTAATTAATTGTTAACAAACACTTCACACCGGCAAACGAAACAAGTAACAGTTCCTAGTGCGGAGGAACGGATCACTTCGACCGCAGAATGTAAACCTATGATGTAAACTGTGGCTCCATCCGGCGTCACTCCACTAACTAGACGTTGTAGCACGTTGTTAGCCGAGTATCGACGTCATCGCGGCGGTGCTGCCATCACTCGGATATCGTACCGTGTTTCGTTTCAAGTCAATACTAATGACCATCTCTGACATGCAAATATTTCGTATACAGACAGACGGCAGAAATTCCAAAAAAATATGTTTTGACCTCTATACCGATAACGAATAGTACCTTCTTGTTTAATTTCCAAGAAATATTAATGTACAGATTTGTTACAGTTTTATTATTAGTATAGATAACTATTAATATACTTCGTCGTGCGACCACATTGACGGGCAGCGTCGTCATCTGTTTCAGGACCACGACGGTCAGGGTGTCGACTCGTACCGTCGTGTTCCGAATTTACATTTACGCGTGAGACTTAATAACCGTTCTTTACCGTTACCTCGTGTTACCGGCCGTAGTTCCGTGTTCAGACAGTGTGCGTTAACTGGCTCTGGAAAGTATCGAGGAAACACGTCGTACACGTAGCCGCTCAGTGGGTCGCGAGTGCAGCCGACGGTGCCTACAGCTAAATATATCTGCGGGTGTGGTGCCGAAATATGACTACTGCTGTGCTCATTTTAAAAAATGTTCAGGTCGGAGGCCGTGCATCCCGCAACAGCACACGGGCTCGAGCGTGCAGTCGGTGCGGTCGGTGCAGCGCCCCGGTGCCCGCAGCGCCTCTCCACGTGACCGGAAGCCGGGCCTGGCCCGCCAGATACTGCACAACCTTAACATATTCAGTAAGGCGACTCGTTCAACTCATCGATCTGCACCGGTTTCTCATACGTAGAATAAGAAAGGAGCGTTCGCACGAACGCCACGGGGCCGGTTAACTGGAGGTGCTAATATTAGAAACAATTTTGTAGAACAAAGTTTTTATGGTTTCTTTCACTGAAACTAGAGGTAATATTATAGGTATGACTTTGAAATTAAATTTCGAGGTAATTTTACTCGGTGGGAACGTAGAGAAGGTGGTTGAATTTGAAAATACAAATGTATCATCACCGCCCGTTATGGACATACATAAGAGAAAAGCCGCAGCCACGGTAAAATTGACAGCTACCAACTTTTAACTTTAACCGATCAATGAGTGGCATACATTGCAATATTAAAATGATTAATAACATATGAAGGCAGCAACAACAAGAGCGCGTGCGCGGGGCCGGCG
>PDGT01000128.1:316031-418618 GCA_003671415.1 Megathymus violae
CAGCCGCCCGGCTCCATGGCGTGGTGCCGGCAGCCCGCCGCGCTTCCCGGCTTCCCCGACGTCGGATCCATCCTCGTCACCTACAAGTCAGTATTCAATCCGCGTTGAGACAGTTTAGGTTGATCGTTAAGAAGATTTATCTAACGTACGAGCTAATATACTGGTAGGTACTGGTCTCGTATCGTACGATTGACCTCGCGGCCTTTTATTGACTTCGTTCTGGTAAAATGATTTTTGTTTAACAAGTAAATCAGTTCTCCACAGTTTATATCACCCCGCGGTCGCATATTAGCTTGGCTTTTTATTGGCATCAATAATTATTTTTATATTATTATCCACACTAGAATAATAATTTCGGAGTCGGTGACGATATTCAATAGAGTGAGTGATTGACACGCATCAACTTCAGCTTCCAGTCGGGGCGGCAGTCGGCGCGGCACCCGGCGCCGGGCGCGCCGTACTACGCGGTGGGGTTCCCGCGACACTCGCTGCTGCCGGACGCGCCCGCCGGCCGGCGAGTGCTGGCGGCGCTGCGCGCGGCCTGGGACCGTCGGCTGCTGTTCACCGTCAGCGCCTCGCAGACCACCGGCCGCGAGCACGTGGTCGCGTGGCGCGTGCCGCCGCCGCCCTCCGCCCCGCACCACTACTGTCCGCCGCACGCGCCGCACGCGCCGCTCGCGCGCGCCCTGCACTACCTAGCCCCGCTCGTCGGAGACGTGTGACGGACGTACGGACGAGCCGCCTTGTAAAAAGGGGCACGCTGCTAAAGCACAGCCTAGCTCACTCCCGTGCGGCCTGCCAAAGATGGGCTAATAGTACGGGACCGGAGACGGATATTTGAACCTTTTTAGTGGGTTGGGAATGACCACATTGTTAAATGATATCATCGTGAGATTTAGAGTGTGACAGTCGGCTCGTGTTTCGTTGTACCAAGAGTATGCGATTCCATATCACGCTCTCGAACGATAGGGCTTCCAACTACATTTTTTATTAGTTCAGTATTTATTTAAATTTTATCGTTTTTTATTCTGGAGGCAACGGTGAAAATGCACTGACACATTTCTTGTCGGTGAGCAAGTCATATGCTGTAGGATGTTATATATGTAGATATACATAATATGTTATTATCGTGATGTTGTCTATTAATGTTGAAATGGATATGTGTTAAATGAAAAGGTTAAATGCAGTACATTGCGAGGGTTGATCAAAAGGTAACGATAAATAATTGTTATAAAATATAGTGTTAATCCATCTGAATTTTATTTATCTTTCAACTCTATCTCATAACAATTCGATAAACATTTAGTCCATGTCTTTGTTCCGCGCGGAATATTTATGAAAAATAAGAGCTTGACCATTGAGCTGCTCCTGAAGACTGCGGTCTAATCTGGAGAAGTGAGAGTTGACTGGCAGCCATCGCTCCATCGACTTGTTTCCTTTCAGGATCAAATTTCAGCATCGGGTAGGTGGCTGTCAACAGTGTTAATGTGTGTATGTAACGGTCGCTGCACGGAGTCCTCCGCACATGTACCGCTGTGGTGCTCGTGCTCCGTGGACGTTCAGTCGCGCTTAAACTTCTTGCAACGATTGGTAACCGTACAACATGGTTGACTTCTTTTTTCGACATTTTCGTATTATCGCTCCGATAGTTTGTGTTCAAATGAATGTAAAATTTTTAGGTATGACACGATACGTAAATCGCTGTGACGGCATCGCTTCTGTAAACAATATATACATGTGTGTATGTAGATGTAATAGTAAAGTTAATTAGTTATTTTTCTTTATCATAAAGGTAGCCAATTTAGTATATTAATGTATTCACTCAAGTGCCAATTATTGTAAGTTGAACGTTGTGTGCGGGGCGCGGCTGCTCCCCGGCGGCTGCTCCCCTGCGGCGGCGGCCCGTGGGTGGGTGTGCCAGTCGAGTGTTATTCGTGTCCGTCTGTGACGTGTACGACAAGTCTTGCCAGCGCGTGCTTCATCGTTAATGGAAGCCGTTATTAGTAAGTATTATACGAGATGTATGTTATACGCGACATACTTCAAGAATGTGTGTTCCGTATCGACGAAACGACGAATCTTCCATGTGAGCTTTACGTAGTATAATATATTTGTTGATTGTTACGTGTCGTGTTGAGGCGTTGCGACGGTGTCCGGGGATAGATATCGCATTTAATATTAGTCATTAGTGTACCGCTGGTGCACCGGCGCGCGGTGCAGCGAGCGCGTGTAGCGGGACACACTCGTAAATGTTTAACGGTCGTTTGCCGACCGACGTATTATATTGTTGTAGTTGAATGTATGGCACATATTTTATGTAGTAATCGTTTGACGATGCATTTTTTTATTAGATCCATGTTACAACAATTTAATAAAGTTTTATAAAATAAACATTGTCGGTGTTTTTATTTCGTTGCCGAGCCGCTGCTCGAGCCGACACGCGGCGGTCGGGGTTACTTGGCAGTATTGATTGATATAGGATCGAGTACGACTGCCGCGCGACAGGCCTTCACTTGCCGCAGCCGCCGACGTATGACCGACACCCACATCGCTGATCACATCGCCTTCCACCTGCACTGTCCACGTTACGTTATTTGTTTATCTATGTAACATCTCAAAGTGAGAGACGATAGGGGGAAAGCCTAATGTACTACTCTACCACTATTAATAAAATAATATACATTGATATACATACAATAAACAGGATTGTATGGAAACAGTTCCAGGTATACACCTTGGGATAAACGTGTACGGTATCGAATATTAAACTGACAATACAAATCCTTACCTACATTAAAATGTTCAAATAATATTTACTGTACAGAATAGACCCCTTTACAGTTTTAATAATAGTATAGGTACAGAATGAAATAATATAATTTTAAAACGCAAAGAAGATCTTACCATCTAATTCAATAAAATTATGAAAAAGCAGTATGGAATGTAATTATATTAATGGAACATCCTTCCATCAAAGATTTACTAGTAATAGTGTTGCCTCCACAGGCAAGAATAGCCCCGCCTTAAGGTAAGCGAGAATCGATAGCACCCTGTCGCATACGACTTGTATGTACATTCATCGGCATCGCTTTCTACCAGATGGAATACGTTACTCTCAGATCAATCGACTACTGCAATGACAGATTTTCTACGAGTCTCAGTATCGGAATATCTTTAAAAATAAATAACAGTATAAACATCTAGATCATAAAGAAAAACAACATTTTTAGCAAATTTATTAATTAAAGTGGCTTCATATTTATTAGGTGTTATTTAACGTCGATCACAGGAACATATTGATTGATTTGATTCAAGACGTATCGTTCGACGAATTCCTCGCACACCTCCAGCTGCCTCAGCCTGTAGGGCGCGCACTCCCGGCCGTGAGCCAACACCGGCGCCGTCCTGTCCTCGTCGCAATACTTCGTATACGTGTCGGGGTCGTCGAAGTTCTTCTGTGCCACTCCCGGCTCCATGAGGACGTACGGTAATATTCCTATCGTCTCCACCATTCCGAACATCCTGGCCTTGTGGCACCAACCCACGAAATCATCGAAATCGTAACCTAATTTATGTAGCCTCTCCTTCGTTTTGTCATCTATATTTTCAGAAAAGATGGCGTAGTAATGTCTAACTATCGTAGCCTCGTAGTTTTTGCGAAAGCTTCTAGAAGTGTTCAAGTACAAAAATATCATGAGATCGAACGCCGGCGGGCCGTACCGAATACACTGGAAGTCGATGAGCAGAGCGTTTACTGGGATCTTCCCTTCATACTTAAACATGATGTTATTCACCCACAAGTCTTTGTGGATAACGACATTTAAGCTGTTGCTCTCGGTGAGAGAATCGCAGGCTTCTATGTACAGTTTATTGAGTGTTTCTTGCAAGTTCGAGGGATATAGGCAGCGCTTGTCAGAGAAGACGATAAGGAAGTTTTTTGTCAGCTCAGCGGCGGCGTGCAACCACGGCGATTCACGGAACGTGGGTTCTTTTAAAACATGGGCATATTCTTGGTTGAACGGTAGATGACCGAGAACGGTTCTTTTGGTTTCGTAGTTCGCAAACGCGGCGTGGAAGCGAGCGATGGACGTCGCGACCAGCAGAGTGTGCTCGAGGTCGAGGCAGTCGAGTGGAGGGCGCTGACGGTATCCGAGGTACAAAAGATCGGGCATTACTACGATATTATCACTGCACATGTAGGCCGTTGCGCACCATGGACGTGACTCTGTAAATAAATTGGGTTTCTGGTTTGCATTGAATTGGAGTAGGTTTCTTAATTAAGTGAAAACGACAACTTCTGACAATACACAAACTGGAGATCACTAATTAATATTCCTTAGACATTTATCAGTGCAGAACTCCAAAGGGTACTTACTGAATAATCTAATTATTTAAGCTTGTACGTATACATAAAATGATATGATTCCAAACGTATCGTTCAACGAATTTCAATTCAAAAATATATACGTAACTCATTTTAATGTTGAAATCAATCAAACATCTAAGTGTGGCGGTGACCATTTTATATAAATAATTCAATCTACTCGATTGTGATACAAATTGCATATTGCTTATCTCATGAGAACCATTCACTCACCGTCTGTGTCTGCTTGCATCTTCTCGAACAACTCATACATTACCATTTCCCTTCTGTAGTAGTTGTTCTCATCGATAAACTTTGCCTTGGGTTCGTTCAATAGGGGCAACTTCTTTACAAAAAGATTAATTTTCTTTGCACAATCCCCGATTCTTACATCAAAAGTAACTCTGAAATGGTCCCCCAGAAACCCAGAGAGGCCATCGGAGGCTCGTTTGATTTCTGAGCCCACCAATTGCCAGCCGTTCCCCACGATCTGCTGCAGAATGTAATGGACCTGTCTCGTAGTCAAAATGACTTCTAGCATCATGTCTGCATGAATCTCCATGTCGCAGTTTTAGACGTTGCCGTGATCACAGAATTTATATCGAGCGCTATGTTTACAGAGAGGTATCTATTGTTTAAAGATTTTTATTCGTTATATGATACCATCTGAATATAGAACTGCATTTATCACAAGAATTTAAACCTTACTCGCAAACATTAACGATATGTTACTGGTAAGCGAACAGAGACGAATGATAGCAGTTATCAATCATAAATGCAGGTAAAATCAAATAGGTATATTTATATTATTCAATACTGGAAGGTTACGTAGAATAGTCTTACGATAAGTGACATTTAGAATAAATTATAACATGTACTCGCAGCGGACTGGTTTAAAGGTGATGAATTTCTTAGTTTGAGTTTTAATATCGATATTAAGAACATGCCTTCATCTTATTACGCTTCGACCGCAGAGCGTCCTTCTGTCCTCGTAAATGAGACCTAGAATATAATCCAGCATGATGGAGCTCCACGGCGGCTTAAGCACTGTAGAGTTATTGACCGATCCAGGTGGTCCTTATACCGTTGAAAGATATTCAACGTGTCGTTGTATGTCACATTCAAAATTAAAATAATAAGTTGCCTTTGGTCAATGAACCCCCGAGCTGAGAAATCTGGAATCCGGGAAACTTGTCGAAGGGGACTTGTCAAAGATTTGGAAACAAGGATGATGTTCGAAAGCCAATGATTAAAAGAAAGAAATAACGACTAGCTTAACTGAGAGTTTACTACTGAACTATTGAAATTGTCCACACATTCCTAACGGATTGGTTGGAAAGGCAGAACGGGATACTAACCTCCCGGTTCACACGGGTGTTGTCCGACACGGTGGTTTGGGGAAGTCTGTCTGTGTCAGTATCTGTCGAATAATTTGACCCGAACAGCAAACCGAATGCTACCATTGTAGCCGGTTGCAAGATCCGGCGCACCACACGTTATTTAAGCGAAGGGGAACCAACGCCGTTAACTCTTCGCAGTGGTGCAGGGTAACATATTTTTTCGGCTTTAATTAAATTAATGATCTGAATTGAGACGTCTTGGGACGCCGGACTCACCTTCTTCCGGAAAGTGCAGAAGGAAGCAATGAAGGAGGTTAGCTTAAGCTATCTAACGCCCGCGCAATGTAAAAGTGTACACGCTGATTTTCCCGCGTAAAAAAAAGTTTTACAAAACAATGTTCCGACGAGATATCAGCTTGGTGAGATGCTGATCTCGCACGGACCCACAGACCGTGGGCACTTGTTCGTAGACTTGACATCCCTTGAGAACGTAATGGAGAACTTTTTGTATATGAAAGTTTTCTGTATCGAGGCATTTTTGGGTAATTGTATCCTACGAGTAATACAGTGACGTTAAAATGTTTTATTTTAAGGCGAAGCCTTTTTTAGGTATTTTTTTATCTGACAACAACTCAGGCAAACGGGAAAAGCAGAACAAAATCATAAGTAGTGATATACACGTTAAAATACACAGCAGTAAGAAGACAGGAATTAACGTATAAGGTGACGCTGACATCGGAGGAGTGAAAGCTTTTTATAGAATTTTCTAGAATACTTAGGATAAAGATAATATTGTGAGCGCGGGTATAAACCATCGCGTCCCAAATAGTGTATAATATAATAATAGACATTGTGATTGTTTTATTTGGATATTATTATTTGTACTTGTAATTGAACACATTTATGTATTTAACATTTATTGACATTTTAATGTGTAGAGACCTTTATCAAGCAGTCTGATGCTCATGTTTATTTGCCCACCGAGAACGAGAGCGTTATCACCGCGTGATAAAACTTAAAGTCAATTGTCAGATTAAAATGTTTCTACATGTCAATATAATGAACAGATGGGAAATGACTAAAAATAAAAGTACTAGAAATTAATGTATATAGTTGTCGCTTCTTACCACCGCAATACCCAGCTCCAGTAGTCATGGATGCCACGGAAGATACGACCATAAAATCAGATTGCCGCGGCACTTCTGAATTTGTCAGAGACCACTTTCGAGTTACATTTGATGTAAATCTCCCAGATTGGGTGAAAAAGGTTTGGTCTTCATAAAAATCATGTCTACGACCAACGAGCTCAGGCAAAAACTATCGATGGACGAAACTTCTATCCAAGGGAAAAGAAAATGTTCGGGCCGTTTAAGAAAATGGGAATAGACAATATAAAATCGAATGGTGAGTACACATTTTTATATTTACCCCTTTTCACTTGGAAATTTAATTACAATCAGTATTGAGATAATTGTACAGAAATTTTCGTAAATTCTTTTTCGTAGGTCGTTCTGTAAATCGTATATTTTCGGAGATATAAAACATTGGATACAAAACTGAAACAGTACCTTTGATTTAAACAACATTGTTTCGGTAAGATAAATGTATATCAAAAAAACTTACAAAGGGACGCCTCACCCGACCCTCGAGAGGAGCAATACCAAAATACATCCATTCGAACCATAGTATGGAATGCAGCAGAAGTAGCTATGTCGCTCTAGGGGGAACTTCATTTCCATTTGATAATTTCACATCAATTACAAATGGCAAACAAACACGTAGGTACATCACATCCATCCATATCACAGCCGGAATGTCTGGATATTTAAAAACAAACTGAATCACTCCTACCTAAAGTTGATCGTGGACCCCTCAGTGAAATTAGGGATTTCAATAAAGTAATCCTTTATTTAGATCCGGGTAGTGAGAATATCATTGCATTCATTTAGTTAAAATTAAACTTTTTAAAGCCCAATTTTTGTACCGAGATTACTGCCACCGCCCTCCACTTAGCAGCTTCAACCTGAACCACACTCTGCTCACTGCGACACCCATCGCTCGCTTTCACAGACAAAAGGAACTCGGCGTGATAACACTCCGATGCTAAACTGAGAAAATACCGAAAGCGCTAGCAGTTATTTATTACATTTTCATTACAAAAAGATTTTATTGGATGTGGATTAACAATATCATGTGTAAATAAGAAGGCACTGTATTCTGCACGTTATAAACGTTTTCACACTTAAACCCTGCACGAGGATTCCCTGTATTGCGGGTGGCATGGATATACACAAATATGACATCACAAACATCCACGACCTGAGAACAAACATTGATCTGTCACATAAATGTCTACACCGGCGGAGAATCGAACCCGGGACCCCTCGCTCGGCAGGCAGGGACACTACCAACTGGGCTATGTGATCGTCGTTATGGTTGAGACACCTGGAGGTGAGTGAAGACTCGGTCCAGAGATGTGTTTTGAAGAAACTGTAATAATTAAGTTCACTCGGGTTGAACAGTTATACATATATACAAGTTATATGGCCAATGTCCATCTGCAATAATTTACTTTTAAATGATAATAGAATTTTTCAAGTAGGTACTGTTACCCTGGAGACAGCCCCCCCGCATATACACACACAAATTTCGTACTTCAATTTGCTAAATATGTAGGGTAAATTATCAACAGCAATGACAAAGAATCCTCGAACGGAGGAAACTCCTCTAAAACATTATCATTCATCGTTCTTAAATAGCACCTATGTACTTTTATTTTCCGATCTGGTTAGGACTTTTCTTCCCCAAATAGCGCCCCGATTTCTCGCAGCTGTCACTGTTGCAACGCACTACGCCACGGCGGCGACCATCTGTCAGCGCCCGGTATGGGCAGCGTCCTATCTGTGCCGCGCGAGCTTTGGACATGTCACGACACCCGCCTCGCCTTATCTGGAAGCTGCGATTTGCTCACCGATCTAGGTACATTTGGTAATGATTCGATTATCCTGTCGACGAGAGTGCACTGAATTGGGGTCGGCGGAGTGGCTCTTTTTTGCTATTGCTTATCCTACCAAAAATGGCAGACTGCTTCCAATAATACTAAGACGACGTAGTGTAGGTACAATGACAATCTGGTGTGGAGAGCCACAAACTAATGCATTATTAAACAGACGTTTGGCAGACACTGATAATACCGCGTATGGAGATTTAGGTATTTCATTAGTCGATTGTTATTTAAACTTCAATTATTATTAAATGTTAGCGCGTGGACACAATTATCTCAAAAGTGTCCATAAAGATAAGTATAAGCTGAGATAAAAGAATCCCTATTCGGGTCTATTTTCAAAAATTAAACTTTAATGTATAATGAAAAAAAATGTAAACTATTTATTTATACACACACCAACAGCAATATACATATTTCTTAGCACAGGGTTATATATAACTATTTACAGCATATATGCATGCCAATTATAAACGTGAACTACATTTACTAAAGCGAGTTAAAATTCGATTGAAATTTGTACTTAAATTTCGGATAAGTAGCAGTTTACCATTGCTGTTTATATCATTTATTATAAAATAAATAACATAAATAATATTTATCTAAATTATGCACGCGAATAGAGAATCTTTTTATGTAATATAAAAAAATATTACCCGGACCCTAGTAGGTTGTAAAAGTAATTAGGAGTAGCTGCGTAGCGGCAGCGTACCCAGTACCTGGTACCTAAGGACACAGACGCATCGCGGCTGGAGCAAGGGCAGCGGGTGTGCGCGCGTCGAGCGTGACATCGAGCCCGTGACGTCAGCGCATTGTGACTGCTCGGCGGACTGACTCATTGTTCACCGATCTAGAATAAAACACGTGGATGGTAGCTATAACAATCAGTAAGTACACAGTTAAGTTTAAGATGAAGCGGCCAGGGGTCCAAGGCATTCCATGTTACTCAGGAATAGTGGTAGCTAGTACAGGTCTGAACTATTTCAGTTGGTACCGTCATGTCAATGTTGAGAAGTGGCACCATCGAGCTTCGGCTAGACGCAGATCGTCACATAGACATTTCAAATCCTTTCGAGTCACATTGTTTGGTGTTACCTACTTAAACAGATGTTTCTAGATTGATACCGAACGGTTGTCGAGAAGCATGAAGGTCGGTGAATGCGGCTAGTCCCCGACACACTGGCAGCGTGCAGCCGGCGCGGGCGTCGAGCCACCCGAACACGCCACATCGAACTTGTCCAACCTTTAGTACTGCTTATAAGGAATGATGTTATTCACTGTTATCACTGCGAGTAGGGTTGACACTATATCACTGTTAAATAGCACTTTAAGGAGATCATATAAATACTACCGAAGATACTTGAGCTCCGACTAATTAAAAGATCTGTCTGGACGACACGACGGTCATGCAGGTAGAATTCTTAACGCTATAAAAGAACACTGATGCATTTACACTTAAAGTCTGCCCTCAGATGGAATGGATCCAGTATAACTCTTTGTTAGATGACCATCAAGGTGTGCCAGCTTCAGGGGAGGTTCACTCGGACTCGAGGAAATGTGAATGAGATTGTGATTCACAAATCTTGCATCTGCGTCTATATGTGTATAATTACTTTTATATTATCAACGGCAGCCCTGCAGCGCAACGGGGCGCTACACCGGGACAAGGGCGATATATCAATCAGTACGACAGTATGGCGTCATATATTATTTTTTATGCGCTAGTTATTGTTACTGTTCCAATACGTGCAAGGTTCCAGTGCACAAGGGCTGCAGTTTCCATCAAAAAATGCAATCGATTATCAGTCTTGTATATCAGATACCAGTACAGATTTCAGACACATGGTATTTATTATCACATGGTATTTTCTGTAGTAAAACATAATATAATAATGGAAAAGGAACGAAATAATCTATAGTTTTTTAACTTAACCGGTCGCAATAGGTAATGCCGTTCTTTATTATCCTTAAAACGTTTAACTTCAATGCAGAATTAATCAGCGCTAAAAATAAACCTTTACAAATATGAAGAGTCCGCGGAATCAAGAATGGATTTGTCTAATAAATCGTCAGAATGCATTAGCATGCCTCGTTCATCAATCATTCGGCTGAAGTGATTCCATTAAATCAGACCTGTGGCGGCGTCCCACGTAACATAAAAACTTGCTAAAGTGTCGCTAAAGCGATTCTCTAGATCATCGAGATCTGACTGGCCCACGCATTTCCTATTACGACACAGTTTAACTCATGCATGAGTATATCTGCTCAGTTGTTCGTTTACATTCGCTGTTGTCGGCGAGCATTCCATTCTACCTTCCATTTTGAGGTTTTATTCTTCGACCTTTAGTGTTCTTTAGTTCTAATAACATTCCATATGGTATTAAAACTATATTGTTTAATAAGCTGGCAAACAATAACGACTAATTGTTGAGAACGCTGGTTAGCCCATAGAAACGAATGGTAATTTAAGGGCCGATGGTCGTGTTCCAGCTTCATGTCTTGTGTTACTTGAGCAAGATAAAGCGGCGGTGATGACAATGAAAGAAAAATACTAACTACCTATAATAGACTAGCGTAGCATTAATATTATTCATTGTGGGATTGCTTCAGTCCCTGTAAAAGCAAGAGACAAAAATGTTTAATGGTAAATATATCTCTTTTTAGCCAACATCAAAAAAGTAGGAGGTTCTGAAATTGTTTGTATTGTTTTTATTTGTACGTTTGTTACCTCAGCACTTCCTCATTTATTAACCGGTTTGAAAAATTCCTTTTTATTCCGTTCGTTCCAATTTAAGAAAAAACGGCGAAAGAAACTCCTCAGCACATCTTTTAATTTGAAGAACAAAAAAGCAACAAAAAACAGAAGCTGACATTTTTTCACCCTTAGAGATTGAACTGTAATAATATTTATAAATTTCGGTAGGAAGACGAAGTTGGTTATTTTTTTGCTAAAATGTTTGTTATTTTACCTGTGTCGTGCTTACACTTTATGAGATCTTCAGTAAAATAACAGCGGCGAAATAATTTTGCTTTTTATTTCAATTTTTGTCTTTAGTTTTGAATGTCTGCCTTCAAGTGGCGATCAGTCAATTGTCTATAGCACAGGATAATAAGCAGGAAAACAGTTAAATAATAACAACTAACAATTTATATTTCACATGAAGTCATCAAATAAGGTTAAGTATAATGTTTACTTATACAGAACTCACGGCAACAACCAACTTTTGATAATCAAACTACATTCGCTTAATGCGTAAAACAGACGAATTCTTTTGTAAATTTAAATTATTCATGACTTAAATGACCACAATAAAATTACTTAAATGATACTTTTTTTTTAAATTATCGTGGATCTATCAAATTCTGTGCGGTACCTTCATATATGTATACATGCACATCTAGCGTAAAATATAGACCATAATCTTCTCAAATACTCTGATACTTATTTTGCAGTTTTTTTTTATCATGGGCTTAATATCAAGTTCCGAGCTGACTTAACTAAATAGCATGGATGTAATGCGGGATGTCCGTTGAGTCAGCATTCAGGTTTCCATAATCGTGCTGCCAGAACACTTATCCAACCGTGCCAACATTTGTAGAATATGGTAATATAGACAATTTACATTCATAACCAACTGTCACATGGTCAATGAAAGTAGTGAATGATTTAGATGTTTCTGATAGCATGTAAAATTGTTCTACGAATGTAGCACTTTGTAGGGATATTAACGATCTCGTCTCGATGAAAGATGCTGGTGTGATGGTGATCTACCACCAAATTTTTTCACTAATATGTGATACTCAGAGGATCACAGTTACTTTAACTGAATGATAGCTGCTACTTAGCGTCGTGTGACGCACATCTACATATATCGAACCTTGAATTGCACCGCGGCGACGTCATATTCCAGTCCAAGTTCGTCCTATTCAACTCCATCTCAGACTGCTACGAGTACTACAGGTGAATGTGTGGAGCGCTTTTTTTATTTCATCGTTACTATGGGGGGCACTGTGCAACTAGATCTCCTCTTAGAATGACAACCGTTAAGGCTACGTTTAACAACACCGCCCTAGTGCAGGATGCCAGGGCCTAGACATCTAACTCGTTACTACTGAAAGCCCTGGGATGTTAATGGGCTCTCTGATCTGGTACGATTACATTGCTACCATCCTCACAAAGGGCGTGTGGAGCAATAATTCGTTGTCCACATTACACTGCAACATTGATACTCAATAGGATCTGTAATGCTATATTTTAGACATAAAATCCTGCGCAACCCTATGTTCACTTCTTACTTAAGATAATGAACACTGCAGAGGAACAGCTGTGACGACACACATATTTACTCTCCCTTTCTCTCCCTCTTCAACTCTATAACTTACCTTGAAATAAATATCTGTACAACTATCATCGCGAATCAATCTACTATCGTATCATTAAGCCGCTTTCCTAACCTTTCGAAAAACCTGGCAAATTAATTTTATCACACAATTTAACGACCACTCTAGACGCCATTTGTCTAGTGGTCGTGCTTCTTACGACGTGTCGTACATTTTGGTCACTGCTCTCACTTTCGCCCGCGATCTATTAGTGATGAAAGTGATTTATTGTCCCTGCAGAGCTTTTAAGGCGAACTGTAAACAATATTAAATTTACCGCCACTAATGACTTCGAGTTCAACTGAGCATTTGACAGCTCTCAATATTTGTCAGCGGGCAATAACTAAGAGAAATAACCAACTGTTACTTGATAGTAATTCAAATTGCTTTAGAAATATTAATATTGTTCTGAAAGTAGTAGTAGCGAGCGGTGATAACGCATGATCGGTCACCATTGTCTTAACGCAGTGTCTGGACGCAGCTCCTGCGTATTTGGTGTACCTGAACTCATTCTGAACTACAAATGATTGAAGTTGTAATTTATTTGGTACCTGTAAATATGAATTTCCTCATGAAACCAATTTCCTATATTGGTGGCACCGTTTCGCAATTTGTTAGTCTGGTGCGCAGGTACGGCGGTGGCTATTCTGATTTCCGGGGCAGCCGGCGGTCGAGGGCTCGGGTTACAGCCGCGGGTTGCGTCAACCACTCGCGACAGTTGCGACATGCCATCGCCGGCCACCGTCCTCATTGTCGTTGTGAGTTCGCCAGTAGGTTCGCATTAGACAATTGAACCCGTTTCTCGCTCGAAGCCTATGATTATTATTAGACTAGGAATTGCAAATGGACTTTCATTCCATCTAGATTCGCACTAGATTTGTGATATTCTACTTTAGTTATGAATGTAATGTCAGCTCACTTGTGGCTGATTCTTACACACTTCGTATTCAAAACGTAGATGGGTCAATTAGTTCGTCGTGTTCCGGCTGGGAGCTTGAGAGCCAGTACTTTCTTTCTAACCTTCTTCTCATTTCCTGGCCGACAACGCATCAGTGATACCTTTGGTCTTGCTGATGTCCATGGGCGCCGGTGACCACTTACCATCAGGTGGCTCGTCTGCTCGTTTGTCGGCTCTTAACATGAAAAAAAAATAGTTAACGGGAAAGTAAGTGAAAAAAATATAAAAATACATTTTAAAAAGTTGGAATGCAACGTAAAGTAGGCTCTGCTGACATTTAGTTTGGACGACAACGTACGTGTAATCATTAAAATTTCGCTATCAATGTCATTCGCCTTGTATTTTGACAAATATTATAATGAGAATATCAAAGGTTTCTAACTTGACTTTTAAAGGTGATTGCACGGCATTGTTGAGACGCTACCTGCACCCAACCTTCTGCCATATTATTCGATATCATAACGATACCGTGTGGTGAATCGAAATATCGTAAACGAGTCGAGGTAACACTTATTTTTGAACATGGGAACGTGACACGCGGCCAGACCTCCACATTTTAACGATGACTAAGAAGAAACGGTTGTAGTCACATGTCCGTCTCGGGATCGAAGCCGCTACCCCTGACGTGTACAAACACATAACTTATCCAATATGTAGGTCAGTAAGGTCGCCCAGTATTTTAGGTACTCGACATACTTTCGCAGGTTTTATTAAATGACGATCAGATATATTATTATGCCATCGCATCAGAAATGAGCAATGTAAGGTGAACTCTTTGTTGAATCTAAATCAGCAAAAATAATTATGGTTTTCTACCTACTTTATATTTAATAGTACGCTAAGGACATAAATAGTATCATTTGGTGTCATCGAAGGTGTAAAAAGACTACAATAATTTATGTAACCATCATTTGACGGGACACGCTCCCCTTATGGGAGTGTCCCAAAAGAGACACTGATTCTGATTCCGAGAGATTCTCCTTCAGGGGAATGTCATGTAATTTAATTTAATTTGCATGTGATTTGTGGTGGGTAGAGCGATAAAGGTAATTAAAGATAAATAACAATTATTTAAATGCCAAGCAATGAGTCAATGAAATAACAATGTCCTTCGATGAATGAAGATTAGTAATAACGTACATATATTAATGTTTATTTAAAGCAAAGACAAAAGAGTCAGACTGGCTCCATCGATTACTGCAGCAAGTAGCGATCGGCACAGCAAGGTTACGCCCACGGCCTATCCTGAATCATACGGCAATCGAGTCGTGAGAACCTTGTATTAAAAATATCGACAATTAAGAAGATGATATTAAATATTGGTAATGAGTACAATTTGTAATTCAGAGCCAACACGGAGTGCAGGGTTTCTCTCAATTGTGGAAATGTGGGGAAGTACTTCACGGTTGAAGATGGTGAAGCGCCGACAGACGGGGCGCGGGGCGCGCGTCGGCGAGGTTTAAATACTGAGTAAGTAGTTAGGAACCCGAATATAATGAAAATATTACAAGCTTTAATATACAAAGGCGTAAGGAAGATGAATGAGTGACAGTCCTGTTGTTTCTAAATTGCCATGGTAAGAAAAATAAGATTGCTTATTTACAAATGTGGGGTAGCTACAGGGGTACCCCAGGTTAGGAATGTTTCCACCTTACAAAAATCTAGTGAGAATATCACGCTAATATGACACTAACGATAAAGGTTTTCGGTTTCATTATTTGATACTGAAAGAAAAGTAGGTCACAAGAAAAAAAAATCTATACTGTTTCGTGCTTTGCATCTTAAATACATAATACTTATATCGTGGTGTTCGTGCACACGTTACACTACTAATGTCGTAAACATCGTCTTTTCACTGGAAAATGTAGGAACATCCTTCTTATAAACCTAATCAGGAATGCTGATCTGAGAGACGGAAAGAGTCTAGTATGGACAGATTCAATCCTTGCATAATATTTACTCAACGAGGAATCTCGCATGGCACATGCAGACGTCACACATACATAGTTGAAGGTATCCAACAAACATAATCTGAACGTGGGATCATCTGGCTAGTCCGAGATTGCAATCCTATCGTTGTGGAACGAGCTGACCGACAGTTGTATACGAGTTCTAAATACAACCTCATGGGGACGTGTCTTAATTAACCGTTACTGTAATTATGTAAATTAAATAAATAACGTGAAAACCAAGATAAAGAATAGACGGTAAAAGCTTGGTGGACAATGTCGTGACCACCACACTCGATGCTGGCGTGAAGTAAGGTTCATGACTGGCTTTGGTTAGTGTTGCTGAGGACTCTTACAAGTGAGACGTTCTATCGCAGGTCCCGGAATGTGAGAAATTGTATACTCGGTATAATAAGACCAAACTCAAAGAAAAGTATGGATGTCGTCAGGCAGATAATGCAAGGAAGGGCCAATTTCTTTGTTTTAATAAAGCAAGTAGACGTCTGCACAGATCGTATGTCGGTATGCCGCCAACGTCAGCCGTCCATGTGTACTGCCTCACTAGGGGACTTGTCAGTTTATAAAACGTGTATTCAAATACAATGAATGCTTCTCAATATCGTGTGCCCCAACGAAAACCTGCAGTTATAAGTGAGTTATGATCATAATTTTTTACAAGATTTTGTTCGATCGTAAAGGAGTAATCGTTTTAGCCGTATTGGGGCAGCTAAGAATACTCCCCCAAATCCCATGCTGACAGAACAGGGTGCCTTAAGAGGCAACAGAAGCCAGCCTGCTTGGTGGAAGGGCTTCGCGTATGGATTATATTATCAGTATTATTATTAAGTCATTAATAATTATTACTGGTATTATTATTTTTACGTAAAGCCTGCCTGGCTAGCTACCATCCTCTTGCTTGAGTCGGCCGCCAAACGGCTCGTAGTGTTCTGGCTGAGAGCTTGAGAGCCAGTACCTTAGGTTAGAACCTTCTTCTTATCTCTTGACCGACAACGCATCAGTGATACCTTTGGTCTTGCTGATGTCCATGGGCGACGTTGACCACTTACCATCAGGTGGCTCGTCTACTCGTTTGTCGGCTATTAACATAAAAAAATGAGACTAAGAACTTATACCCACTGAACTGAACATACTAGTTTTTGTTTGTCACGGAACTAGAGTTTTATGACTAGGGAAAACATTTGGGATTAGTACCCGGCACTCTTTTTTCTTCGTGAAACAATTGTTAAAAAGTATCCGTATCAAAACATTGTTATTCATTTTTGTAAGGCGCTTTATGTTTGTGGTTTACGCTTTATGGTTGTTGATACCGCCATCGTACATTCAAGTTAAAAGATATATTTAATCAACAAATACTGGAGCGGTCCCGTTAAAGTTTTAAAATTATTTTTATAAATTTTATTAACTTTTTTTTAATATAGAATAAGTTAATGATTGACGACAATCCCACCTGATGGTAAGTGGTGATGATGTCTAGGATGTTGAATGCACTAACTTATAATAGCCTATTCAATCTGCTTTTGAAGACTCCCACATTGTATGAATGCGGGAACACCGACGTTGGCAAGTTATTTCAGTCCTTGCTGTTATTGCAGTCCTTGCTGTTATTGCAGTCCTTGCTCAAGTAATGACAAAGGTAAAAAACTAATGTGTGTAGTAATTATATGATGATAATAATACAATACAATATATAAAAAAACATAAAACCATCCAGTTAACGGTAGCCGGTACTACATATATGTCGGCAACGCCAGTAGTTGTAGCAGCATTGTCGAACATAGCGTGGGCGTATAATCGTTTAACACTTTTAATTAATTGTTAACAAACACTTCACACCGGTAAACGAAACAAGTAACAGTTCCTAGTGCGGAGGAACCGATCTCTTCGACCACAGAATGTAAACTGAGGCTCCATCCGGTGTCACTCCACTAGCTAGACTCCGTTGTAGCACGTTGTTAGCCGAGTATCGAAGTCATCGCGGCGGTGCTGCTATCACTCGGACATCGTGCCGGGTTTCGTTTCACGTCTATACTAATGACCCTCTCCGACATATATTAGTGCCGTAAGTTACAAGTCACAAAAATCGTGACGACGACAATTTTATTGTAATCGGTGCATGGACAGGGAACATGAATAAGTAGTAAAGTGTTATTTTGGTAATGGTCAGTGAAGTAATTGTCAGCGGTCCCAACCGGGCGGAGCTAGTGACAGCGCGTGCGCACGTCGCACGCCTCGACGACGGGCCACGACACGGACTACATGTTTTGTTAGGGACACAACACACTCGGGTGTTATTATGAGCGGAACGACGTGTTGGCGCGTGACCTCGAGGTGGAGACGTTAGAGAAATATGTGGTCCGGTTGGCGCGGAACATGTTTGACCGCGCCGACAACGGACCACATGAATCTCTAAGAGGGATCGCACCGCTGCACGCTCGCCCGCCGGAGGGGTATCCGCTTCCGCGGGAGCTCTTAGAGACAGGATAGTTCCTCGGGACTACTGTCTGCGACCTGTGCTCGTCTTGCGGTCTGATAAGGGATTTTTCCCCCGCTAAACAGCGGGGTCCCGCCTCCTCCACCGGGAGACACTAGTTCTCCCGAGTTTATGTCCGGGTAAAAAGGAATGACCCTTGAGGCCCGAATTCTTGCCATACCGCACACGCCCCTGCCGGGGCGGCGAATATGGATGACCCTGTTTGTTGTTGTTGTTGTTATGACAAACTTGTAATGCTGGACTTTTGGACTGGGCTCCCAGGGAGCGCTCTAAGATAAAGTTTAAACTATTTGTTTATATTATATAATTATTTAAATTATAATTTTAGGCCTAAAGATATTGTTTTATAAATTTTTGTCTGTCTGACCACGTGTTATACACGTGTTACACAACCACTGAAAAGATTCGGATAATACTTGGTATTTTGGTAGGTTGTACTATGGGTCATAATCTAGGATAATTTTTATCCCGGGCAATGTGTCGGGAAATGAAAATGGATAAATTAATTAACTTTTAAGAGATCAGTAAATAAATCTTTGTTTGTGTGGCTGCAGCTATTACAATAAATTAAAACTTCTAATTAACAGAGATACAAAAATCCATTCCCAAAACAATACGGGTGTTATGTGTAAACGTAAGGCGTAATTTTTCTGAAGTGAAGCGAAGGCAGATTACTGATCGTGAAATAAAAAACGGCCGAACTGATGCGTCGGCAAGTGTGCCGTACAGATCCTTATCATATTATACCATAAGGCAAATAATCATGAGAGCCCAGAATATGGATTACTCGAGTGATCTCTCATCATCGCACGTGTTTATTGCGCGTTTAACAAAACTAGTACAGATCATAATGTAATATTTTATTGGAATGTTGTAGGAGCTGTGAAAGAATCTTATGTTTTAATAAATGTCGATTTTTACATACACCTAAAGATCCACTAACGAAATTGTGGCAGCCGTGGAAGGCCCCTTCGATTGAAGGTGTTTGTGTCAATAAAATCAACCGAGAAATGATATTCATGTGTTCCGGTTGCAAAACTGGTAAAGCACGCGAAAACAAAGTGAAATATTAGGCGACAAATATTTGTATAACTGAATTCGTCAGTCTGTTCGTTAATTACTGGACTTTAACTCTGAAACTTTGTACTTTGTGAGTTAGGATTTAATTTTATATCAAATTAATTTTATCGTCAACCGATCGCGGAGCGTCTATCGACGCGTGGTCACTGTTTAAGAAAATAAAGATACCTACGACTATTACATGTATCTTTTACA
The DNA here is from genome assembly GCA_003671415.1 of Megathymus violae. Taxonomy (NCBI): domain Eukaryota; kingdom Metazoa; phylum Arthropoda; class Insecta; order Lepidoptera; family Hesperiidae; genus Megathymus; species Megathymus violae. The sequence goes on from PDGT01000128.1 coordinate 335,813, forward strand.
AATCCAAGAAACAATAGAAATGAAATGAATAGGACGTGAACAATTAGAAAATAAAGGTTTTATGAATGGAAGCTGCATCGCGATGAGGCGAGGTGACTGCGCGGGCGCAACTGACGTCACCTGCGCGGCCGCGGCCGGCGCGCGCCCTTATATGGCGCCCGCCAGAGAGTGGTACACGTAATTGACACGACTCTTTAACTTCGTTATCCCATCACGATTACACCTAGATGTAAATACCCGTGTAAGTGGCCTCGAAGGTCCATCGAAAGGTGCAGTATATTGCGTCTCTGTAAATTTGATATTGCGCTACTAATGCTATTTTACTTCTAAAGTTTAATTAAGATCTATGCAAAATCCTTAGAGAAATGTATCGCTCGACATAAAATGAAACTTCTCATTTCCACCCGCCCAAGAACGTCTCCTTAACGAGAAGGTAGTACTCCCCAGAAATAATTTACCGTTATTATATATTTACAATACAATAAAATCCAGTTCTTTCTATTGTACAAATTAAACACGAAGTAGTTTTTTATTCATGAAAATAACCGACAAAGGCGGACCAGGTGGTGCTAAGCCGTCCCCACCGCTTGTGGAACTCTTCGACGCTACAACCGATCCACGTCCCGAACGTGTCGCGGGTGTTTCTGGAAGGAGGTCGGTACCACCTACCACCGTTCACGTATGCGCGTATATTGGTGAGATCTAACGTTGTGGTATAGAGCGAGCGACTTAGAAATATTCATAGTGCTTTAAGGAATTGGAATACTCCGTGATATAATTATGGGCTGTGATTAGCAGACGAAGATATTTTACCTCTTTACAAAGGCATAAAATATGAATTTGCTATTTGTTATTGTTCCCATGTGTGATAACATAAATGAAGAAATACCGTTCATGTTTTGAAGAGGTTCCGTTCGCGTCGCACGCCGCATGTAAATCGTGTGTTCCGGAAGACAGAAAGTGGAACTGAGCTCAAATAAATCTAAATGCGATTTAGATAACGCTCGGTGCATGGTTCTGGGGTGGCTAGGGTGGCCATCGGTCCGGTATTGATACACTATAAGAAATGACAGGACACTGTGGTGTGATGTGGTCTAGGCGTGTTCATCGATACAACTGTGACCGCAGCAAAATCTTAACAGTGGCGTTACACATTTTTATATAATATTGTTGTTCACTTTTTTGTAGTAAAAAAGGAATCTTGACACCATTTCGTAGATCCTTCTTTTAAAACAATGTGTTTTTGTTAATTCACTGGAACGTTAACAGTAAATATATCTACTATTAAGAACAATAAAATACTTTTAAGAACAATAAAATACAAACATGGTACGTTTGGTAGGGAATAGAAAACTTGAATAGAACGGCAATTGGTCGTTGAACAAGTCCCGTGTTTCCCTGAAGACAGCGGGTCCAGCGTCGCGGCGACCCGCGCGCCCGGCCGCAGCGCTCGGCGCAGACCGTGCTAAGTGCATTTTAGTGTTGCCGTGTTTAACTTTTCAATAATCACCTGCTACGGTTCAAACAAACGCGAGAGACGATTCAAAAACATTGAACATTTATGAATTAAACAGCCAATAACTCCTACGTATTATTATCTACCGTTCGCGTAAAATATGAAAAAAATATTCTTAACTATGTTTTCTTGTGTCAGCGCTGTTGATCGACGGGCCAACTGATGAGTATATCGGGTAAAACGATACACATAATTGACCTGACGAAATATCTAGCTTTACTTCGAGTACACTTGTCAGTCCCATGAAACTTTGTCAATTTCAATTCATTGTTACGTCACGTTCCGACAAATATTTCCAAATATACCAAATATTTTACAAACTGCCGACTCTAAACACAGCGTTCGGCGTTACAACACATTGTCGACCGCGTGGTTCTGCGACAGCATACTTTGAACAAAAATACACTTCACACGTGTTCAGTTTCAAAACAATACCTGAGACGTTGCGAACACCGGCTCATGTTAACTTGCAAACGCGGATAAACAAACTAACAAAATAAAATCTACTTCATAAAAAGCTATAATTTTAAAAAGCTAACACACAATTCACACAAACCAGTTGATGAATAATAAGTAAGTAATAGGGATGTAATTAATTTATCTCATGATGAAAATTAATCAGAAGATGGCTTCTGGATTCCGTGGCAACCAGTTATCTCTGTGGATCTCAGTAACAGTACTGGTAACTGTAATAATTAAAGGTTTGCAAATCACTTCTGAATGAATGAACAATTAGAAACATGTATTTATTACCCGTTGCACTCGTTCACTAATTTTCATGTTATTGTTATCGCAAACCGAGAACCGGTTTAATATCAAAAAACAAAACTTGTTTCAAGAAAATAATTGGAAAACAATTAATGATAAAGTTTGTTATTCTACTTGCCTCGGCGAATGTTGTATAGATACCATTTTGTTATTTATTATTATAAGTCAATGCATCATTACAATCCCACCTGATGGTAAGTGGCGATGTTACCTTAGACGGTAAACTTAGAAAAAGCCTTGACTTGAAGTAATTCATATTATATTCGGATGGGAACACCGACTCTGTCGGTACTTACCACGGGGAAAAACATTTCAAGGCCTCATCCAATGCTCGCGGTGCTGGAGACGGCCACCCGAGTGAGCAGTGACCGTCGACCAGGTCGGGATTTGTACGAGCGATCCACAAGGCACGCTCGACCAGCCGTTACGCTGCGATGGAGACTTTCACACACCAAAAAAGCTTCCAACAGCCTGGCTAGCCACCGGACGCTTCACCGACCCGTACGGAGCATGGTGCGGTATCCGCTCGATCGGACCTGTGAGTGAACTACTTATAACTAGCGTTGAAGCACCTGCACGCTATAAAGAAACATACTCAATATTTTATAACTGTTTTGAATTCTCTGCAGGAACTGGACACGTCTATTACATATCTCGGCCGAGGTAGTTCATTAGCTGCGGTATCATCGTGAACCTTCATAATGCACTTTATTAACCCAAATTTCCGTAATTAAAATGTGATTGGATACTAATGATTTTCAATATTAAATGTATTTTACGACATAAAATATTTCCATGTTAACTATAATATTAATATCAACGCAGTAACAGAATTTCTGAGGACGAAGAGTAGGTGCTCAGAGAATACGTTTATCAAATTTTGGGAAAAATATTCCAAACTAAGCAAAAGCTATCTGTGATAAAGAAGAAACGTTCGAGATGTCCACCCGCGAGCTTATAATTAAGCCTTGGTCGCAACTGACGGCGCGTGTCTCACCGCCGGCGAACGGCGAGCGGCGAGAGGCACAGGCGGAAAATGACATTAATACATATATACATACATGTAAATGTTTGGTGTCCGCGAACACGATGAACATAACACGTGAATAAACTAATTAGCAATATTATCCGTGATTACCAAATTATGTTCAAAGGCGATAGTTCAATTTTGACCGTAAATTAAAGAATTGTACGTCTGTAAATCTGTGATGTGAGAACTATTTCAGTTTAGGGTTAAATTTTAAAATGTGTAATTTGTTACAACCAATAACTGGCAGAACGAAATTTAAATAAATAGGTAATAAAACAAATAGTTTCCCGTAATTAAAATCACTTTATCTGTTAAAGGAAAATCCAAATTAAGATAAATCTAAAATTTCCTGTGGAATTGAACATACCATTGTACCACAATGTCGCTGAGTTAAAATAGAATGAACAATACCAAATACCAAAACGTCGCCGATGAGGATTCCCTTAAACTGATAAATATTGCGACATCACCGTCCATGTGAATGTAAGCGTAACACTTATTTAATGTGATCACGACAGCTCGGGCAATTGGAGTGTCGAACGAGTGTCGTCGGCCCCTCGCCGACGCGTGGTGCGACAAGTTCCGACACGGTTTCCCGATAGGTAGGTGACGTAACGCCGGCCGACGCTGCATCGCCGCCGCTGGCTGCTCGTTTACGACTTTAACAGCATTTCATATTGTGAATAAGAATAACGAAAAGTATACATAGCAATAATATGTAATTTAATTTGATACTGAAGTCTTTCATTTTCAGAGAGACATTGCCATGGAGCCGTTTGCATGATCGAAATTCTCGCTGAAAATCATACTCTTTATTATGGTTCTTGGTGCCAAGAGACCTCAGGTATCGTCCTCGTCCACAAGTACAACGGTCATCCCAAATTAGTAAAACCTTTTCATGTGAAGGGTTAAAAACCCAAAACCAATGTTCTTGGAATACCCATATTATGTTTTAAAGGTATGTCTGAGCGCAGATTATACGACGAGAAACCTTATCGTTTCCATCTTGTTACTTTATTAGCAGGTGATGTTTATTGATATTACAATAAATGTACAATAAACAATTACACGTTCACATTATTTACATAATTATTATAGTATCGTCAAAATCGAAGAATGTAACGCGTTACATACTTCACTTTAATTTAGGTTATTTAAAAGAATACTGTCTTACAGCATTCATACAGTTCAAACTCGTACTAAAAATTAGTCATATTAGATAAATTATTATTAGAATGAATAAGTGATGATGTTATGGTGTTGTTAAGTAATACATTTTCTTTCAGAGGAACCTTACCAATAAATAAAATAAAAAATAATATCCATTTAAGAGTCACAGCGCTAATTCAAAACCATTTATAATTACATTAAAATAATAATATGACTGATAATTGACTTGATACTAATTATTTGTAGAGACATCATGTAGATACAAATGTCAGGTTTTAATTAGCAAAAGTGCAGAAAATGCGGGTAGATAAATTATTGGAAGTTTATAAATAAAGATTATCAGGGGTTTCGAGCTCAGTTGAGTTTGGCAAGCGCTAGAAGCAACACGCAGTCATTGCACTTGTGCTAATTCAGGCTAGTTTTGCCGGTGGATCTTTAGCTAAATAAACATTTATAAAAGACAAAGTGAGTTTCATCTGGATTTACCCGGTAAATTGAAGATTATATTACACAAATAATCTTAACGTGACTGTGTGTGTGATAAAAATGAAAATCATCTCATCATTTAAATATTCTGTAAATACACTTACGCACATCTTTTCGTTACTTCTGCTACCATACGATTTATGCTCTCATGCGTACCCAATATTTCGTTTTACAATGGAATTGGTAGAGGTTGGCATTAGATATATTTTTCCCTCTGGTTATGAAATGAAATAATATTTATTCGAAGTTAATTTTGATAAAACTTTACGAAAGTCAAACTACGCCGTCGCTTCAACAAATCCCTAGCGTGAGTGATCCCGGAAGAAGCGGGAATAGACTCCTACAGTTTTACCTACACACCGGTTACAAAAAAAACTTACTTCTATGTACTTATATCAAACTGATATTAAATATCTGAAACATAAGAAGAATGTTTGTTTGAACGTTGTTAAGAATGCCCGAAAATGAAAACAAAACGTCTTAATAATATTTCATTAAAGGTGAATTGAGGTTTTCGAATTTCAAAAAATTTCAAGATGCCGTCATCATAGTTCTCGTGTCGGGCCAAACTAAATCGTCTTGATTATTAAGCAAACTGCGTAAATGTGAGGTAATAGCTTATTAATGTTTAATAGGTAGGTATTTAAATAAAATGGGTCATAACGCATAATGCATGGAGTACACGATTCACCGGCACCGGCCAGGGTCGACGACGGTCTCCGTGCATGAGCATGTTTTTGCGAAGTTTTCCTTACGCCCACGGTAACGACAATCATAATTCGTCATTGTTTTTCATTACCACTACATCGTAATCAATTTTATTTATTATTATTACGTATTCGCGGCCAAGAAAGAAGAACACGATTGCTGCAACCGAAATACCTTAAAAACATTCCAAGTTCGATTTCAGAAGAACGGTGGAACTGGATGGCGAGAGAAAGAAACTCACAATAGTGCACGAGCACTGTCGACAGTGCGGGGGCGCTGGCCGTAGGGCCCAGTTATCTAATAAAAGTGACCTAACACCGTTGACTCATTACTTGGTGACCGCTTCAGCAGGATGCGCAAGGAGCTGAAGGGGGTTGGCTTCGATTCAATTTCAAATACAAGATCATTACCGTTGTACTGTCACATTCATACTCGTACGAGTATTAATACAGGCATGCGCGTCGTTTTTATCTTCTTCTACTTCCTCACGAATGAAGGAGCTCCTTAGTCCCCAGGTTTAGTATTTAGATTAGTTTTATTTGAGTCGTTTGGATTAAATTTGGTGCTGAAATTTCACAGAATAGTATCAAAAGATTTAATTCGTCACACTTTTAGGCATAATGATTTAAGCCACAAAGCAAAAATTCAGGGGTTAAAATCCAACCCTAGTGAATTTTGAGAATTTACTTTGAATTATTAACAGCTACGGTCTCAATTCTGTGAATTCTAAGAAAAGCTTTGATTAATTCAGAAGTGGGATGTACAAGTTGTGAGAATAAAGATGATGGTTTGTATGTAGATAGATATACTATAATTATACGTATCGGTGATCGCCAACTAAGTAAACATTCTGTTTGAGTGGAATAATATGCACATTGTCCATAAACCTTGGACAGGTCTCGAGGTCCTGTGTCATCTGTTATGTACAATAATAGATACACAGTTGGCACTATGTCAAGTCAATATCCTTGTATATTACAGACTTTAGATAATTTTATATTATTCTAAGGAACTTCTGTTGTAATCGGTTTATAGGTGATCTAGTTTTCATCTGTTATTATACTAGGAGTAAGTCAGGAACTAAAAATGACTCGAACGGACTATAGCGACAATGCATGTTCGAGAGCAATAAGTTCGTATGGTGTAGACGGCGTCAACTTTGACCCCAGCACGCTGAATGGAGTTATATAGTTTATAACTTTCCTTTTGGCATCCGTTAAATATAATCGACACGGTGTTCGCTATATTGATCGCCACATGCCAATTAAAACCTCTAGCGTTGAAGAAGTTATTTTTGAGATATTTATCTTTATGCCTTCGACCACGTTAAATTTTTGACATTATTATTTTTATTCGATTGAATTGCTCTTGCGTGGGTTCTGTAACGACAATTAATAACGACGTTAACTTTAATGTATTTCATTTAAGTTCTTAACCTCGAGTGAGTTGTCCAGTATTAAATTATTTTATATAAAAAATTAAGTACTGACATACGTTTTAACACTTATATTCTCATTATACAAAACACATGGCAATCTCGATCAGCACAAGGAGTTGCGCTATCCGTGGTATATTAATCTAGATTATTATTATTGTCTTCTGTCAGGATGTCTCAATATCATTCGCTTTTCCATGACCATTATAAATTAGTAACGGCAACATGCTAACCGACTGGCTCTAATCTAAATTAATATCGCATTTTATGATTTATCTTAATAATAGCTCGGCGCAGTACCCTTTACATTTAGCACTTGGCTGTTAAATCCTGCCAGGGACGGGCCTACTTTTAGATAAGGAGTCGAAACTCTCACGGAGCTGATGTCAATAAACAGAATTCTCGAAACTTTATCGAAAGAGAAACATATCGTGTCATATAAATAACATAGGCTAATTAGATACGTGGTGGCGTACCGATATCGGGAAGGAGAAGCAGAGCGTCGCGTTGCTTTCTCGGAACGCTGCGATAAGTTTTATCTCGGGGCACGAAAGCCTGCGGGACAGGGTGGGAGAGGTGGTGGTAGGAGGCGGCGCGCGCGCATCCCACCGGCGCCCTACCGAGCCTGCGCCATCGCGCCAGTGCCGCCAGTGATCGCTCGGACGCCGTACGCGTCGTACGCCTCTCGCTACGTCCCGCTCCCACGCACACGCAAAAAAATTAACCGACCCCGAGTGACCCCAAAAGTGCACGAGCGGCCGACACGAACGAAACGACTTCGCGAACGCATTCCGCGAATAACATCCAATTTAAAATCATAATTAATCACTAACAACGCTTCGCCATAACATATGTGAGCTTATTTAACTGTTTACTTGTAGTTTAAATTAACATTAAAGGTGATAAGTACGGACTGTGCACCGGAGGAGCCAATCTGAGCAGATTTAAATGTTAACGGGCGCTTAGACCGAGCCGAGGCGGTCGCGGCCAGCCAGGTGAGTCGACCGACTTTATTGTTATTGAAATTGTAATTTTCGACCAAACTGTCCTGATATAAAACCTTGGGTTATTGGAATACGGGCCGTGCTCGTAACGATCTTCCTCAAATTCGGACAACGCCAAATGATGAATACTGATGACATCGTACATACTCTTATTGATTTGTGCTTTACGGTATTTCTCTGTTGCAATGTAGCACACCCTCAAGATAAATATTAATCAAAGGCGGTAATGTTGTAGAAGATTTTTGGAAATGCTTCAATTTGTTGCCAAGTGCTAGTAGCGATAATTACATGAATGATAGTGAGAATATATGACTACTTATTACAGAATACTGGAGTGTTGTCATATTACTTTGATCTGTTTACTTTACTTCAGTTTGTATATACATCTTTAACACTTATGTCGTATTTGATAACCATCCGATAAACTTATTTTTTGGGGTAGCAAGTGGACGGAGATCTCTCACAAGGACCGCTCCTTCTCCCTACATTACAGTTGACTAATGTGTTCCTGTTACCGAGCCGCCAAACATCTCCCGAGACGAAACGGTACGGATCCATGATTAGGGCTACTAACTACCATTTGTAGTATCTAAACCATATCTACCCTCTCGCGAGGCTAAGCGGAATTGGAGTACTTCGGCAAACACTAACAAAACTCTAAATATGACATTATGTTATCATTCTAATAAAAGTTATTATTTATTATATAGTAGGTACTTTTTAAATTGCCACTGATGATAAATAGAAATATTAGTTTTTAATATTTAACAACCTAAATACCTTACGCGACTTATTATATCCATATTTAACGTAATGTTTTCCTTTAACTATTTCCAAATTATTATATTGAATTATAATAATTATTTCAAACATAATGTTATTCGTTTAAAGAGTATACCGAAGATGTCACTCAGTTGTATATAAAATGAATTCCCCTAATTTTATGAATATTAAAAATCACCTCAAGTACCTCAAGTAGATATACCCAGTAGGTGGTACTCGTCGACTTCTGCGAAAATGCTGCCTTTCAAATATGTCGGATGGCTACCGCAGAGTGTCAGTAGAAAGGATTACCATACAGCTGCTAGATACATCTTCAGAAAGTCATAAATAAGTAACAAATAAAATATAACATTTAATATGACTTTTGCATTACAATACGGAATAAGTTGCGTTGTAAATCTAGGAACAGAACTCAATAAAAATGTCCAACATCAAATTTAGAATTATTGTCAATGTTACAGATATATTAATATCGATATTATAATTTGGTTTAAATCCAAGGTCTACATATAAGTCTCGACGTTACAATTTTCATAATTGTCTGCTTAACTCTAGTCATACAACATTTACGATGCCTGAAATCGACCAAATCGCACTTGGATTTGAGAAATCGATCGTATTTCATTAACATTCATCAAGTGTAGAACCACAATTCCGTGGAGGGCTCCCAACATTGCAGTGGGTTGGGAATAGGTTCAAATGTAGTCTCCTGCACCGACCTCATCAGCAAGCCGCGGCAACACCACTCGGCTAGGTGGGTACGCGGCGTGACTTTGAGCCACCGTCAGCTATCATCACATTCCAAGTGGAAAGAAGTCGAAAGGCAGGTGTGCAAATACTCGTGTCCCCGAGCCGCGCGACGTTTGTTTCCAAACAATGAGCACAAAGCCGGCGCATTCCACCAGTGCGGCGCGGCGTCAGGACACGGGACCCGAGACGTCAGCCGCGCGCCGGCCACTTCTATTCCGTCTTGATACACCGTAAAAAACCTGCACCCGCGACAAGGACTCGTTCATAAATTACATATATCGATTGGGCGACCGCGTAAATAGTTCGTTTCAGGTGTACAGTATCGTATATTTAAGTTGATTACGCATTTTGCTCGGTAATGGAGTCATATACATGTCCGACGTATAGCTTGATGGCCGATTTGATCAAAAGGATATGGAGGAGACAGGTTAAAACTGCCGTTCAACACAAAATGGTCTCAACAATAAAGGAAATCAAATTATCATAAATGTCCACATGTCCAGGCAATGGACAATCTGTTGCGGTGACGAAATTTGATAACGTTGAAATATATGTAGTGCCAAGAAAACAATAGAATAAATGGATTCCTGCAATAATTAAAAAATACTCGTATTAGGTTATATTACGGTTGCTTGGTCAGATTTCCCACGGAAATAGTATCTGAGGGAAGTCTTGCATCGGCTGTATTTCCTGTATTAACAAACCTAAACATTAAAATCCGACGAAACTACTAGTAAAGTTCATGTTTCCATGTAATTTTTTAATACTGAAGAGCGAGCAACTGCAATTTTATTTGGCAACGTAGCACTATGGTGTTACTAATCTAGCCTGTATTGTACCACTAGTTGTAGTTCTTTATTTCGCTGGAAGATTTCTCGAATTTAACAATACAGAAGAGAACATTAGGAAATGTAGGTTTTTGAAGCCTCAACTAAACAGCAGTAATATTCACGCAATGCGTGTGCTACATCCCTCGTTGATTTCTTTCGTTCGCAAAAACATTTGTTACTACGCTAACATTTGGATGTTATCAGGTCGTCATCCAATGTTATCAGGTCGTCCGCAGGCCTTCGACGAGTCTCAACGACTCCTAACTGTGACAACAGAAGTCCGTCACCGACTGTTACAATGTCTCCGCAGCAGTGAAGCACGAAACAAATACAATACAATTCGCCTGATCGTCGGCTCCGGTGACCATTCCTTTGTTTTACCTTATCAAATCTGCCATGTCAGTAGCGACCGTGAGTGGCGTAGGCAGGTCAGCGCATCCTACTATAAACACGACACTACCGCGCGAGAGGGAAATGCTGCGTCGATAATTCCATGCCTCGTCGTTTCTGTTAACGTGTTTCTAATTAATTAGCAGTGGCCATGATACCGCGCGCTACCACCTGTGTTCATCCGTTACATATACACATATGATAATTACTTATTATCAATTAAAATTGGCCGTATAAATTTGAAAGTATTTTGATTGTACCATGTGACAAAGAGTACGTTCATGAAGCTCTTGAACAATGTATTCTTACGAACTATTCTGGTTGATATACGTTTGCTTCAATTTTGCATGCGATGTTATCTTTTAAGTGGTAGTGCATTTATTGTTTATTTACATGGCTAGTATTGTCATTGGTAAACTTAAAAAATAAATTCGTATTCTCTTTTTTCCGGGTCTGGCTTACTTTAAGTTTTATTTTAATCCTTGTTTCGTTTGTTAATTAATCGGAATACTATTAATACATAATAATACTCATGTTCATTACACGTAACAATCTTGATTTAAATTTTTTGTAATGAACATCAGTTACACGTGGTTACTGTACATAAAATATTTTTTATTTTAATACAAGTAGATCGCGTTCTGATACATTGCCTGAATGTCTGTCTGGGTAAGTACTACGTGTAAAGAGGGAACAGTTAGATGATACTTGGCATATTTGGAACTCCGTTGCAGTTCATTATCTGGATACTTATCACTGCGGGAGATGGCTCTCTCGGAACATTATCCGAAGAGGGTAATAAATAAACATTCAACTTCTCCTCAACTGCTAATCGCTTAAAACAATTGATACATGGCGAACATTAAATTAATTCAAAGGTTGAGTGACGTGAATAAGAGTTATGTACAGTATTCGTCTGTCAAAAGAGAAACGAATCTGACAAAGGTCCTGATATCTTTTTATTCCAAATTGTTTTAAAATTCGTATAGATTATTTTTTCCTATAGAATTCATATTGCGTGCTTTATTTATTTATGAAGTAAACATTTAGGTACTGAATAAAGAAGTGAAGTACTAGTTATAGATGTGCGCGGAGTGCGTGGGGCTCACGTAGTTACAATAACAGAAGGAGATTGTTTCACGTTTATGACGCGTCAGTTAAACGGCGAGCCTTAAAGTAACTTGTCGGCCGGTCCACGTCGTATCGTGGTTAGATACGATCTATTCCGAGGCGGAAGATATGTTCACTTTTAGGAACCGTGTTGAAACAACTTTTTAAAGAAAGACTCCTCTCTCTTCTAGCTGGCCGATTGTGTCGCCGACCATCCAACTCGCTTCCGATCCTGGACTCTTCTCCGACTGTCCGTAGACGTAAGTTTTGGATTAATCATTATCATCGCTCGCTGGTCAAGCGTCACTCATCGGAGACCCGACAGTTGCGGTGCGCGGGTCACGCTGCGTCACGCGCACGCGTCCACTGCAACCGTTATACTAGATATTATAAATAAACTGCTTTAAATAACAAAGTAAATAATTGAATGTAAAATATCGATGCAATGTATCTGTGACGTAACCTGTAAAGACAGTGAGTGTAGGTGGTAGCGACCGCCACGGCGCGCCACGCGGCGAACAGCCGTCAGTCTGCCAGTGATCGAATGGGCGTGGTTTAAGTAGCGATTATCGAGTGATAAATATTAACTAGTTTTCTCATCTTCCGCGTCTTTCTCTTGTTTGTGTTATGTATCCCACGTGTATAGAAAATACACTATTTCTTAAATTTTCGCCGTCGCATTGGAAGAAAACGTTTTATGAAAAAGAACAAATAAGTATACATTTTACTGTTGCTTGTCAAGACATGCTTCAGATTTTTACAGTTACAACTAGCATATATATATATATATATATATATAACAGGCTGCTCTGTACGGGCGTATAATTATAGTTTTGTGATGACGATGACGATTTTAATTTAATTTCAAGTTTCTTCAACAGTAACTTTCCATTTTTCTTTGACTAGGTAATATCAGAACTTCGCGAATTGTTATTCCTAAGAGAACAGAAACGTTAGTTTAATAATAATAAACAAATAGATAGACGTGCCCTCCGAAGCACTGACGTTGACAAACGTTTGCAGCACTCGCTATGTCCGGAACCAGAACGTTTCGATTAACTGGATTACACGCATCGAATTGCCACGCAAGTACAGGTGAAATAAATATTCAATAAAATGTTTAAACGTTGGAAGATATCGTAGTTCGTAACACTTTCCAGTGGGCGAATGTTGGGAATGTGGCTTTGTGGCGAGCCGAAGGATTTGACAATCGATGTATCACATGTCGGCCTTAATTCGTTTGTACCTAATGCCGTTACTGATCTTTCTGTTTTGCATAATTATATCTATGAATCTTGGTTTTTGGATACTCTCTTCGAACATAATCAACCTAAACCATGCTACTTAGTAACACGCTAACGTAACAGCAGCTCTGGATCGCTTCAGCGATTTTCCCAAATTCAAAGGTAGTTTGTGATGCTTTTGTTAAACAATATTTCCTCAATTCGCTGTCGACTAGTCACAATGATGTTTAACTTTTAGCTTTGTTTAATTAGAACACGTTTTGATATCACAAGTAGATTGTATGTAAGCAGTAGAATGTCACGTTCTATTGATATTTAATTGTAGTATAATATTTATTTGTAGTATAACTTGCGCAGTTTAGTTACCTCGAGGTAACTCCGGGGGACTCATCTCTCTATTAATAGTGCAACTAACATAAAGCAGGATTTTAGTCCTTAAGTCGTTGTTATGTTTCTCGTGACCCTTAGGTACACATATTCCATCGGTGGGAGCCGACAACATAACAACAATTTGAATTTGGAAGACGCATAAAACGCACAATTGTTTAAGATGTAGCAGATGTTTCAAGTTCCAGAAGTAAGTTGCAGTGGCAGAAGAAAGTTCTCTCCAGTCGTACCGTACCAAAGTTTCTAGCCTCTATAACAGATGAGGGAAAAGGTTGCAAGATAAATATTCCAAATATATGGATTTCGCTTTTGAGTATGTTTATATTGAAATACTCATGTGTTGGTTATATATAGCCTTATACATATCGAAGCATTGATTGATGAAGGACTGGGTGATTTCGTGAGATCTTCCGTTCAGTAATTTACACAGTGGATTAGAATCACTGATCTTTTCGTAGTTCATTTGCACATCTTTTTTCGTAGGAAACGTTTGGATCTTCCCACTTCTACAGTTGATTCCAAACGGTGACGATTTGCATAATTATAATGACTGCAGTCAGAACAACATCATCCCTCCCGATGGATTAGGATACTTAGAATTAAAGTTATTTAGTGCAGTAAACAGTACTGAACTAAACTCAGTTCTCTGAAAAATACGTGTCAATACTCAATAACAGGCGGCAGATATCGATTTAAATGGTACTAGAATGTCCTCAATGCGGTCTAAGGTTTATTGTTTACCCGTTATTGCATGAGTGTTCAATGTCCTTGAGTAATACTAAGTAAAATTGATTACCTAACTATATGTACATAACATTGTTTGAATAATTAATAGTTTTTATTTATTATTTACTGTATCGTATACTGATTCGTCTCAAACTAATTTACATTGATATAACAATGAAGCAACAGTGACCAGTGAGTGACGAGCAGTGGTACGATGACGTACAGCGAGCAGTCGCCACCTCGGTCGTCGGTTATGAGTGCTGCATATTTGGGTTTTTTTGATAACTTTACCCTGGAAAATATTGGATATAGTTAAAAGCGTGGAGCGTTCAAAATCATCGCCTACAACTACGAAAAAAGTACGATGGTGTCTTCGTTACTTTTAATATTAACTTCATATTGTATCGTACACATGACTAGCTCAGTAGGCCGCCTTAAGACACAGTGTGCCCGTGCCGTGTGCACACACCTTTAGACGCAGTGCGGCGCAGGTTGTAAATCCGGCGCTGACGTGGCTGCCAAGGTCTAGCTGAGATTAGCTCGCTAATGTGAGTTTTATTCCTCAATACTGCGATAAAATTATTCACTTATTAGTTTGTCCTCAAACCTCCACAAAGTAAACGAGTGGTCCGAACCGGCCGGTAGGCCGCAGGTAGCTGTTGCTTTACATGTTATTTATTATTATCGCTTCAATTGAATCCAGTGTCGTTCGACTATATCTACTGCACGATATTGTTTTATTTCCTATTTTGTTCAGTTAATACCGTTGCAAAAGAAATGGTTAAATGATTCGATGCCAGTAGTTACTGTACGTAGACTTATCAATTCAGACATTTTTGGAAGATCTGCAATGTTTTCATATCTCTTTACTCGATCTGTTAATAAAATATAATGTAATGTATAGATGCATTTGCATTGCAATGACCCTCATACATCCTCCTAAAGTAGTTTTTAAAGAATCCTACAAAAAGAGAGATCCTACTGAATGTCCTACCTCTGCCACGAAGCTGTTTTGAGATGTCGAAAGCAGCTTTACCCGAGGACAACGAACTGACGATAGATTTTGAATAGGACTCAAATCTTATTTCAGTTAAGTTGTCACTAGAAGTGCTCACAGTTTTGTAGCCACCGTCCACGTAAATTATCACATTTATTTGCTTTGAGTGGTTAAGAGTTACAGTGGTGTCCACGGGGTCCTTCTTTTTGCAACATTCTATCTATAGAAGAGTCTACCCTGGCCCTGAGATGAAAAAGTGAAAGGGAGAGGAGTTTCTTTCACTGCTTATGACAAAAGTAGATATCAACTTGACACGTGAATTGCATTATTTGGTGCTTACTTGTACGTGACCATGAAAGTGGTTATGTATTTAAAGCTCTTAGAGATGGTAGGTACCCCCGCATGATGCTTGCATGCGTTTCATTGTTCCAATAGTAATTGACGTAATGTTCTAATGTTAGGAGATGACGGTTTCCACCAATTTCCCAATCTATGTACCTTTGGAAGGGCAATAAAAAGCAAATAGAATTGGCGATGTGCGCGGTGAGAGCGTGGGCGAGCGATTGTTCTATCTAGCTCCACCTCCGCACGCCCACGGCGCGGGCGCCAGGACCCTGGCCGCGTCCGCCAGCCACAGTGGCTCCCGTGCCCAGCCGCGCCGGCTGTGAGTATTGTACCGTGATAATTGCATGCGATATCCTTACTGAGCTTCTAGACTGATCGGATAACTTCGTATCGAAAAGACTCATTAAAGAATAAATTGAAAAATTGTAAGTAGAGCAATGAATTAATAAGTAATTCAATTCGGAAAATATTTAGTGATTAATATGAATTTAAAAGAATGTCTCAACTGATTGTGAAATCGTGCATTATAATATGATTACATATTTTGTTTTAGACTTCATTTTCAAGATACCTTTTATTTAGACATGCTATTTATCCGAAAAATAAATGAATAACTTGCTATACCGGTAGTCAGTGTTATAGCAACTCATAATTACATCAAAAATTTTTGTTCATAATTTCATTACAATTTCCCGATCGCCTTCAGCCCTTCAAGAACAGATTTTTGAGAATTGTTTAAACAGTATATGGGTCTTTTTATTGTCGATTTGTACAAGATTTCAAGCTTCTAACCCTAGGCAACGTTTTTAATATCAACTTATTTTGCCCATTTCGAACCCCTTCGATTTCGAATCCTTTGAGGTGGATTTCTCGATCCTTGCCGAACAAGCATTTCATTGCAGCTTTAATAAGAAACTCCTGTTTATGCTACGGCTCATCGGTGTTGAGTGTGCGTTGTTCAGTGCTTAGTTGACAGTTGCACAGTGTTAAAAAATTGTGGTGCAGTTTCAACTGTAGACGCATCCAAAAATGGATTGCAATATGGTTACTGTTGTACTTGTACTTGTTGCCTGCATCGGCATTCAGTCACCGGGACCTGCATTACGGCTCCTTGGAGTTCAACAAATCCTGACGTAACACCTCCCACGAGCTGTAGCCTTCGATCTACGGTTATCGTTATTGGTTCATGATGTCATTCGCAAAAATAAATAAAATTATTTTATCACAACTCATGACCGGTCCGTGACTAATTCATTTGCAAGAAATTACATGCACAAGGTATCGAGCCAACTGGCAAATAAGATACATTCACGAGCGACACTAGCGGAGCGCAATTTTGAACATGCACTAATCGCATCCTCCTGACCAGCTACGACCTTTGCTGTTTTGAAGTTAGCTTGCTTGTTTTGAAGTTTTTCCCTTTTACAACACTGTAAGTTTACCTTATAATCCATAGTATAGAGTCATTGAATCATTTAATAAAAGTATAAATTGCGACACTAAGAGTGTTCATCATGTAACGTGTGCTTAGTGGATCTCTTTTAATGGTTTAGAGGCAAATGATGAATGCAGTGCACGCGACCCATGGAGGCGGCAGTTGTGTCTAATACTGGGCAAATTGCTTGTCTGTTTGTTATTTACATATTAATTGTATAACTTAGGTACTTTCTCAGATGCAACGGAATGATGATTCCAATTTGGATTCGAGAGAATGCGCTCTATAGAATTACATTCATGCAGTATAAGTCACTTGTCACTAAAATGTCGGAAGCATATCGTTGTTCATGCAAGTATTACCCGTGTTATTCGATGACATAAGATAAAAAATAATAACAGCTATTCAAAACAAAAACACGGCAACATTTTGTTGACAAAGAGTGATATTGACGAATGTCTCCGTCGTCAGCGATGTGCGCGGCGCGGGAGATAAACAATGGCGTGTTGACATTCATTTATCTATTGTCACCTGTGGATCGTCAGCGAGATTAGTTCGGTTATGAGTTGCGACGTTCTCCATTAACGACGCACTTTCCATTTTTACTTTGTATTGCCATAGCCACATCACACTTAAATAAATACAAGTAATAGGTACGTTTAATGTGAAAAAATCCTATCGATATCGAACCAGGGACCCTGGGATAGGGCGCTGAAGTGAAAATATGCAATTAGAATATTTTCCGTTTTTGTAAAAATGGAAGTTGCTCTTGACAGCAATGCCTATGCGAAATAATAATTTTGAGCCTTTTTATTTAATAATAATAAAACACAATGGTTTGCTTAACTAAAGATTTTGTCTGTTTATAATTTATCTACCAAAGTTAACTTTCAAAATAAAAATATTTTTATTTAAAGTATACATTTCTTATCAGTAACATCATAAAGGGTTAATAAAATACCTAAAATAAATCATAATTTTATTTTCAATGTCCTTCCTATGTAAGCGTACTACGTTTTATCTTTTTGGTTCTGTAAATTTGGAGAAAATCGGACATAACACATAGACAACACGCGAGTCATGCTATGCTGTTCCTTTAGTCACCGGATGTGCGGATCTCAAAACAAACCAAATGTTATAAAATTACTGATTAAAATATAAGAATCTAACGTTAGCCGTTTCAGCTCTGTTGTCAGCTGTGTTGCCGGCTAGCTGTTTTGTGTTCCCGAGCTACGCCCTCAAATGCAATCCTGACTCTCGGTACTGCTTACCGCAGTGGCAATTCATCCTGTCGCTATTATTTAACTGTCACGTTAGAACGTATCATCAATAATATGACGTCGACTTGAAATATAATGGGATCCTTGTCCACTGCAGTACCTTCTGATTGTACCTTTGGGTAATAATGACCCCGGATGGGTGTAATTCATTGGTTGTGAGCACTTTTGTTTGGATTATTTTACACTTTCTACAAGAATGACAAGAATAATCACAGATATATCTAACAGTATTAAAGATATCAACTATCGCCGTGAATTATTAGTATGGGAATTGTTCAGAAAAACCTTTAATAACGTGCCACACCAGTTTTTGAAATGATTCAAACGTACGTAAGTACTTTTTAATCAAATATCCAGTTTCTTTTAACTTCCAAAAATTTGGAGCCTGTTTTTCTGTCACTCTTATCTAAATTTAGTCTCTCAAAAAAACATTACGTTTTTTAAATAGTGTTTTTTGTTCGTTCTACATTCATACTGTGATAA
The DNA here is from genome assembly GCA_003671415.1 of Megathymus violae. NCBI lineage: Eukaryota > Metazoa > Arthropoda > Insecta > Lepidoptera > Hesperiidae > Megathymus > Megathymus violae. The sequence goes on from PDGT01000128.1 coordinate 354,690, forward strand.
TTTAATCAAAATGTTCGCTGAGAAAATGTCTAATTAAAGACCTAAAAAGCCACTCTATAAAAAATGTTGGACTCTTGCCTTTGTAATATAACTTGGTTGTTTCCACCGTATTTTCATGTTACAAAAATACATACCTACCGGGCACTAGCACCAGAAGACTTGAACTACCTTGCGGAATTAAAATCAAGAATGCTAGCCAAAACCTCTGTTTGCAATCCAGCATGTCATTTATTAACATTTGGCATTTCATTCTGTAATTTCGATAGTTTCCTTACAAGACTATCAATTCGTGGTCTTTTCGATACCAGATTTACATTGCCAAGTGTTGCGTCAGTAAGAATACAACGCCAGAAGGTTTCGTATATCAAAAGGCAAGTCAACCTGTATATCCTAAAATCCACTCGTATCATACTTTAAGAAACAATTAACAACCTTCCTCGTACGTCGGTAGTTGCGCAGCTGCGGCTCCGACTCCCCACAGGCGGCGCCGCCCGGCGGCGGAGCCGCAGCGCGTGAAGGACTCCCGCGTATCATATGTTTTCTTTCACTGTGCGAATGCAGCGCTCGTGACAATACCTGTTATGACTGGGTTACTGCGCCGTACTGCAGTTACTGCACCTGCCTGTTATGCCACAATGCTCCTGTCTTCATTTTGCTTCATTCATAGTTGTTTCGATTGGACATCGTTGAATGGATATTACTGACGGGTGATGGATGCGTATTTGATAAGGAATTTATGATATGCCCACCATCATCCACGACCAGTTTAATATTCCTTCTATAATTGCAGCAGTTTCTCTGTCCGTACCGTGTCTCTTTGTATTCCCTAGTCGTGTATTGTCGACACACATTAACCACGTGCTCTGCTCATCAAGCGGTAAGTTTCCGTCGAGCAAAGTGAGAGCAAAATGATGCGTTCTTAACAGCGCCACGTGCCTGTCCCACACAGTGCCTGAAAAAATTTGTTTTCTGTATACCAATTTAAACAATCTGCCAATTAGGTTGTCTATATTCGCGACATTGTGTCGATGCAAACCATCGTATTTTCAAATCCAAGACAGGTTAAGATTCAAATGCTACGCTTAGGAGAATTTAACTATCACTAGTCTGAAAGCTATAAGTTGTAGGGAAGGCCAACCCGAAAGTTCTCCGCAATCTTTGAAGGATGGAAAAAGGTTATTTCTGTGTTATTATTATAAAAAAAGTAGTTTCTGTGTGTTTGTAATATATGTATGTTTAATGGCAGAGAAAGTGTAAATTTCTAGTTTTAAACAGCCGCAGGTGCGAGCATCGAAATATAAAACGTAAATGTAGGCTGGTTATTTATTCAAATCACCTATATATCGTGATGAATTATTAATATTTCAACGATTCCGAAATATCTGGTTTATTGACAGAAATAGCGAAATCGTTGACTGCGATAGTAAAACTATGTGTATGTATGTTTGTCGAACAAGAATAGAGAAATAAATTAATGAATAGTTTACGTAACACTCATTTTCTTCTCACTCTTTCTCTCTCATTTATGAGTAGAAATGTAATATAATCGTATGATTTACATTGTATCGATCCGAACATTGAAATACGAATTGCACAACCTAGCCTACTGCACTGGGGTCGGTAGTTACGTTACCAGCTCTGAGGGTATTTCAAGTACATGAATGAATTAAAGAAACATCCTTATTTTGAAAAACTCTTACCTCTCATACTCGAAATGTTGACGGCCAGAATCCAGGCCGCCCGTGTCAGTCGTACGCGACCACCCGAGCAAAGCTTCTTCGGGAAAGGTCGGCGTTACGTTAACGTTAGACCGTCGATCGTCGTATTGACATAAGAACTTCAAGTGTCAGAAGTAGTCCACTATTCCATTCTGTCCTCCACACGGGAGCAGCCTCCTCAACTACCAACAGGCCGGTGCCTTGCAGACGGCAGCTAAGCGACTGACGTCACTATTCACGTTTTTTGCTCACTGCTTATTTAAGTATATTGGAAAATAACACTTGTCTTAACAATGAATTTAATGAAGTTGTGGCAATTTTGTTAGTTAATTGACCAACGATCTCCAAGGTTGAATTTGGAAAAAAAATCTAATGTTTTGACTGACTTTGGTTGTCGGTTAGGTTGTACTCTACCACAGGGAGAGTAAATACAACAAATTATGCATTTCATAGTTTTCGAGAGTCGATCACCCCGTATTGGTTTTGTCTAATATTAATAGAAATTTATTGCTAAAATCTTGACAATCTTTAGGCGGAGCGGCTTGCGTCCACTCATACGCATGGATGCGGTGCATTCGCAATGATGTATGTATATTGTCGTGCCATCGGGGAGTCGTCAATTTAAACCTTTATTAAGAGGCGTGTTGGAAAATACAGAACGACAATAACGAGCACGACCGACAAGTGTCTCAGTAACTATACATACATACATATTATATACATTTATGTGTGGTACCGGAGCCAGAGTCGTAGCCGAACCTCTACATTCATGTTATACACACAAATCCTATGGAAGATGTTACTATATTAGGGAATTTGATCGTTTCTAAGATTTACATTACTGTAGGGTGCTCATATAAAAATTTAAACGGGATAAGATTAGTCAGTTAAATCAGAATATGTTTCGATTCAGGCAACTGGCATGTTGCGGTTCACATTTAAACCTGACCTAACGATTGATTCGCTGCTATTCTGGAACTGGATAAAAATTTCGGAATAAGCCACATCTCGTCTGCATAATGATTCATTTAAATTTGTTATTCAATCGAACCAATATTATTACCACTCTTACTATTACTCTTTTAAAATACGTTTTGATATTATTTACGGATGAAGCGCTCTCAGCGCTTCTAGCGACGGGTAATTGAATTATTTTAATGATAAAATGTACTTAATGATGACACGTACTTAATGACTAACACGAAATTACTAAACGTCGCCTAAATCGTGAAATGTTTTTGAATTGTACGACGTCGTCCAACGGTAACTGTGATGTCGGTATCTCGAAACCCGAGCGCTTCGTCGGTGAAGTATGTTATTGTCAATAATGTAATGTTGACACGGTTTTGGTAGTCCGTTCACGTGACCTACCTTACTAAGGAGAGGGTTCTTCCCGACAGGATTTCGGCCCAGCGTCGGGATAGTTTCGGGCTGTGTCGCTATAAACAAACATGTTCTAATACTGTGATTATCGCGATCACGAAAATGTACGTATGGACGTACTCGATGTTCTTCAGACTTACGTGTGGAAGCAGAGGCACGTCGAGCGGGCGCGGCGCGGTGTTTTGAGAACTATATGTACCTCGTATTAATCAAACAATTCCGCTTATTGATTCCACGTTCGAGGAATATGTACCGATTACGGAACGGCTAACAAGAAAGACCTTTTTGTACGATGTTTTATTATTGCACAAGTAAAACATTACTTATTCCGATTGTTTAATGTCATCGTGATTTTAATTATTCAATTGCATCAACATATGTCGAGTTTCGCTTATAAGTTAAAAGATGGCGCCAAGATGTTCCTAAATAGTAATGCTATTCCTGTGTTTCATTAAATGACCGTACACCCACTGCTGCTTTCTGATCGACTCATTGTTACAGTATCATTAATTGCCTGTTCATACGAGGTGAGACGTACCGTCTAGTGATGTTTGTCCGAGCTCCAGTAGCTCCGACCTCCGAGCGAGGTGAGGCGAGCCTTTATGTGTTGTTATATTTCACAAGTCGACGACTATGGTAAATGCATAATGCTCAACGATTCATTATCTCTGTTGGCATTTATACTAGTCATAAGTTATTAAAGTACTATAAATTATAACTTTACCCACAGGTAATTCATGTTAATGAGAAATATATTATTAGAGTCATGCTGAACTGTCTGGGTCTCCGTCAAGCATGAAGTGGTGGATCTCTTAACGGCCCATCTATCTTGCATTCCCTGTTCATTTTAACACACCGTATGTGAGTTGAGAAAATGGACATGCAGTGTGAGTGTAAGTGTAATCTCAAATTTACCGCGCCTCTCTTGTTTTTTCAAATCACTTCCCGGACACGTCCAAAGCGTATATTCATAATTGTCCTTAAAAACATATATCTAAATCCCTTGTCCCTAGTGAGGTGTTTCACAACATTAATGGATTATTTTTGGTTTGGACAGGACACATAAAATTTTGCATCCCTGTTCGTTATATATATTAGGCATAAATCAAACACAAGTAAACAGCCAACAACATAAAAAAACTAAAGTTGCTTAACAACTCCCCGATTTGGGTGTTAAAATATTGCTTATTGCCATCTCGCAGGCGACCAGCCAAATATGGTGCGAGCGCCCGACTTGTTTGTTTTGTGTATTGACATCTTAAATTGCAAGGCGCCGTTTGTTTGAACGGATTGTCGATATTTGAAAAAACTATATATGTTTAAACCTCACTATTCTTAAACGGACCGATGATGGAAACTGTTATCTGAGAACTCAAATACTGAGTAATCCCGAAGTATATTCCACAATTATGAAGGAATCGGTGACCAACCTAAGTGTCATGAGTTCTCAAAGTTTGAACAAATCTTGCCGACTACTCCGTAACAACATAAATTGCACGATATATTCTCCGAAGTATGCATTCGTTCATGAAGCTTCTACACTACGTTTTCCGATCCCCACCTTACTCTGGACCACTTTAATTAACCTCAGCATTTAGTATACAGTTTTGCTAAAAATATTACGATCACTGCACGCACAGTCATGTCCTGGCAACATCACTGCCGTGAAGGCTATGACAAGAGAACGAGCGCAAATTATGCAAACAGGGCCGCGTCCGCGGCGAGCGGCGCGGGGTGCGGTACCGGTCCAACTTGATCCAGGATTAACAAAACTCATCCTTATCATTTATGTAAATATATACAACGATATGATGCGCAATGATGCTTGTAATTGATATTTCTTTATTGTATTTAAGTAATTGGCGATCGTGGACTTCGCTCTCTCATGGTAAACTGTGTGTCCGCTTGTTGCTTCCTAATTTAAATAATTAGTTGTTTCACCAAAATTTATTTCGGAACGCTCTCCGATAGCCGCACGAGGTAACGAATATGTAAATATAATTTTTTTCAGAAAAAACCATAGATAAAGTATATAAATGTAAATTTACCAAAACCACCAACACATTGTCACGACATGTTTTTTGCATGAATATCTATAGATACACAGTGCGTAGTAGTTTTATAAATAAAAGACACGGGGACAACCATTCAAAAGAGGTGTCGTCACCGTCAGCGCGCTGCCCACGCTCGAGCGATTAAGAAGTAAGGATATAAGGTAATATCCATAATACGGTGACCACAACGCGAGACTTGCAATTACTTTAAACAGTTCGTATTGAAATTTAACTATTCACGATTATTCTATTCACTATGCACACACATTTGAAGCACAAGCCGCGCCAGTTCCGCACATTGTTAAACTACATTATTAAATAATTAAGACACTTTCGAATAGATGTTTGTTACGTGTATGCGATCATTTACTGTGTATAAATATTTTTTTTGTGTTGACATTTGACCCTGGAGTGGCGGCCGAAATCGACACTCGGCCGAGGTGACCGATAAATATTGATGAGTCGTGAGAGATGATTGTTTTCGTCCACATCATCCGCAACACAGAGAATCCTGTCCTCAAGCTGTCGATCATCCATTCATCGTTCGTAGCTAAAGTCGATTTGAAAGACACAATCTCGTTTCGTCGTTGGACAAATCAATCGACGACGTTAACGATGCGACACATTCAGCCGGAGCCGGGCTCCCGGAGCGCCGCCGGTCGGCCGGCGGTGGCGTAGTGTTCAGAGTTTAAAACGAAACCTGGTCGGGTCGTCCGCAAACCTGTTCGGAGGCTTTGTAGCTGCACGCTATAGATGTACGCGCAGCTCCGCGCCCGAGGACCCGCTGTTATGCTCTCAAAATATTCCCATTACCGCTTCCACCGCTATAAACAGACGGGAAATATTGTATTCGAGATGGAAGGTTGTTTTATCAATAATAGCCCATTATGGAGCCTTCACAAAGCTGCGAATCAGATGAATAAATCTCGCACCGCTTCGCGTCAGCCGCTGTTCATAAGGATATCCATAATACGTAAATGTGAAGAAAATGAAATGTCGATGAAGGACCTGGATGCAATAACATCAATCTTTGGAAGTTTTGTTGCAGGTCAGCTGATCGATATCAATTAAACTTGACAGGTTTTGTTATCGATATACCGTAGGTACAAAACGTACTTATTGGAATTTTTTCGATTAAAAAATATCTATCTAATATTTTTATACATAAAAGTTGGTTAAAAAAAAAATGAAAAAACAATTATTTCGAAAATGTCGCTAATTGCAACAGTTCTCGGTGCACAGCATCTGGGTAGATCGTAATAGGATCGCCAGTGACTCAGTGAGCACATAGTGAAACATTTTGAACATCAAAATCAATATGTCTTTGGACATAACAGACAGGAGCGAGACGTGCCGGCCGGCGCGGCGCGCGTGCCCGGCGGCCCCCTGCCGGTGCGGGCTGACGACGGGAAAGGGCAAAACAAGTTCAAGGAAGTTCCAAAGTCGAACTTATCTTGGGATCGGTTTTTTTACGAACGATTCTGTAGGGTAGTTTGTAGTTGGTACTTGCAGTGGTACAGGTGTGCGTACTACTGTGTAAGTTGATCTGGATTCTGCTGGACTATTTGATATCTAGAATGTTACATACTTCCGTACGAAAGACTAGGGTTCGAATCCTGCACGCACCTCTAACTTTATAAATTATCTACGTAGGTATTTGTAGCCGTATTGGGGCGGCTTAGAATACTCTCCCCAATCCCATGCTGGCAGAACAGGGTGTCATAAGAGGCGATAGAAGCCAGCCCGCTTGGTGGTAGGACTTCGCGTATGGATTGTATTATTAGTATTATTACTAAGTCATTAATATTATTAGTGGTATTATTATCTTTCCGTGAAGCCTGCCTGGCTAGCTACCACCCTTCTGCTCGAGTCAGCCGCCAAACGACTCGTCGTGTTCCGGCTGGGAGCTTGAGAGCCACTACCTTCTTCGAATCTTCTCATTTCCTGGCCGACAACGCATCAGTGATACCATTGGTCTTGTTGATGTCCATGGTCGACGGTGACCACTTACCATCAGGTGGCTCGTCTGCTCGTTTGTGGGTTATTAACATAAAAAAAAGCTATTACAAATGAATTATCATTGCTTTAGTGAATTAAACATTGTCAGGAAATCTGCATACCTGAGAGTTCTTCATAATGTTTTGTAAGGTGAGTGAAGTCGACCAACGCGCACTTCACCAACATGGTAGACTATGACCTTAACAACTGTTATCGTGTGGTCCGTCCCTATCCAGCAGTGGGACAACATGGGTCGCAACGATGAATGGTGTCTAACAGACATCAATTTTTATTATAATGCTTGGAAACAATCCCACCCGAAAAGTGGCCTGATAACTGGCGATTCGGTTGAAGTTAATAAGCACACAAAAGCCTATTAACACTTGTATTAAAGACATTTATGACGCGGGGTCATAACCGGACCGGAATACCGATGTAAGCAATCTATTCCAGTCCTCGGTACGCATAACGAATAAGGAGGCAACATTGTCTGCTGAGTGATTAAGCTGGTAACTTTTGAAATTCTTCTAATACTAGTAAGGATTCTTCTCAGAATAAGAAGACCATAAAAACCTTAAGAAACTGATGAATTTCTTAAGGTGTGACGTGATGACGCTCTCATTTGGGAACGCTAACCACGATAGTTTTACGAATGCTGTTTGTAATAACTACGAAACTAACACGAGAACTTAACGATTAGTGAGTCGTTTTACAATTGCAGGAGCCTGTAGTGTGCGGAGTCAGTACTATCATTCTGGTACCACTGATGATATTAGTTTTTCTAAATTAATTACTGTATCGTCATGGTCTCATATCATTATTCTTGTATCAACCATAACACACCCCGCTGGCTTAATGTTACAAAGGCACCCATAACTAACAATGTTGTAGATACATTTTGATTACGCTGGTTTTCTTAAGATTTGTTTGTCAAAATTAACTCGTACTTATATTCTAATAAGTACAATATATGAACATATAAACCTGTGTCACATACGAGTCCAGGATGTGAGAGACCAATTAAAATGCACGACTATGGTCTGTTTTATCTCCATATCGTATATGTCGATGCGACAACAATTATCGCAATTAAAACTCATTTAAAACTTAATGAATTACATTTAAATTTTCCACACTCCTCAACACTGTAAGATACAGACCGGAAGATCTCTCAATAGGTGCTCTCAACACTAAAGATAAATAAAATAATGGTTGTTAGTCTACGAAGTGTGACTATTAGTTTTTATTTTACAATCAATTATCTTATGTTAAATTATAAATTAAAAAGTTTATGTTGTTCCAATGCTCATCATCAATTAACATTAATATTTAATATTTGAAACTCCTATAAAAATGTATAAGGATTTGACAAGAGGAACCTAACAAATTAATTAACGTACTGTCAGGTATTCCCCGCAGACATTATAAAGAAATCGGATCCTCTACTGAAGGATAGCATCGCAATATGTAACAGTTATTGTCCACCTTGTATGGTGATGGTGTATCACATCATGTATATGACGAAACTTATCCCGGTCTACTCCCGATATTTTCCTGCGTTTTGCGAACATCACCTTTCTTTCCCTTTTTCAACTACATTCTTCCATACAACTTTTTATATCAAACCTCACAAATCAGTTGCAGTAGGTATCCGGTTAAAAAATAACATTGAATCAGCTGCTTGCATACTCCTTACACACATACAAACGGAAAGTACAAAAATACAAACGATGACATCACAAGTCTTCATGAACCGTGAACGTGACCGATTATTCCAATACTAACTTATTTAAAATAAATTTCCATATTACCGGGAGTGATTAAAAAAGCATTAGTTCTTTCGTACGATTAAATTGCATATTAAGGAACTCGACACGTTAGATAACTATATTCAACAGATGTCATACTTTCTGTCCATTTGGTTATATTTTGTATGTAACACGGGTACTGTACTGTACTGCACTGTAATGACTATAGCGCACTTTAGATGATTAAACATTAAAATATTAATATATCCGTCCATGATATCATCAACACACACACACAGTCGGTCGGACAGTCGGTAATCTCCCGTCTCACCGATCACGTAGTGACAGAATATATAGGCTACACAAAGTATCCATGTAAAAGTATCCGTCAGTGTCCGTGTACTGTAGTATACTGCTTGAACTGCCGCCGTCCTCTGAACCAGCGGCTCCCAACCTTTTTTCGTTCCCGTACCCCTTTAATAAATCTTTTCATTTATGAGTATCCCTCCCCTTAATTTGATCATCGTTCCTCAGATTGTCCAAGTTGCGAGTTGCTAATTGCTTGCGAGAATAACTCGTCGATTTGTTATTGCTCGGCTCTGATTGGCGATTGTTTCACGGCGCCGGCCGCGGCGGTACGGTGCGATAACCAAAACACACGAATGCCAATTCGTCAGTGTCAGCACGAATTAGCGAACAATCGATCGGTCGCCGTTGAATCGCAGTGGGTGGGTGACTCATTAGAGCCGCACTTGGCTCCGCAACTAAGTTCTTATACAAAGAATTCACAATAATGAATAATGATTTAGACGTCAGAAGCGTAAGTCACTGTTGTTACTTTCTTTTGAAAACCACAGAGCTGAATAACCGGCCATTGTCTGTTGAATAACTGAATGAATTAATGTAATAATGTTTATTAGAAGTTGATTTTGATTAAGAGATCCTGGAAGAAGAAGCGGCAAGAAAGTCCCAGGGTGTTCTTTTTTTTCAAACTGACAGTTACAGAAAGCACTCCCTTACTACACACTACTTATGGCTATAATATATTAAATTAGTGTCCAAGGAGTCTTATCTTTCAAGTAATCATCCAGTTTGTAATAACCGTTCTTTATAAGAATGCTTTTGCCGTGATTTCTTATTTCTAGTACGGCATTTCATTGCCACATCTGCCCATGAAAGAGCCACCAGTTTTGAGTAACCTATTGGAACTTTTAGGCGACACGTCAAGGCACAACTTTTAGATAAAGGATGTTATAATGTACATGAATATACATATTAGTGACAAGAAAGCCTGAAAATAACAGTACCGAAACAGTTCCGCGCAGGTTTAAAACTAACTTTGTGATTGATATTATGTTGTTTTAAAAAATGTGCTGAGGAGTTTCTGTCGCCGTTTCTTCACCTCAATATTAAAGCGCCTTTTCAAAACGGTAGTAAAAGCAAAAAATAACGTGCATAAGTGTATTTACAAATACCTAATTTATAAAATGATTTATATATTATTCTTGGTATTAAAATTCTGATCAATACTCTTCTTAAAAAAACTATCAACGTATTTTTGAACATATATTATATTATCTTAAATGTATTATGTACATCAGTTATTATTTTTATTTTTAAAGAGTATTCTAATCGAGTCCCTGGGCCCCAAGTTGTACATGGCGCTAGGCACTGTCCTTTTCTGTAATACAAAAATCGACTCAATATCGGCAGCAAATCAACACAATAAGTCACCACTGAAAACTTTCAACTAGTTGTTCTTAATTTGAATTAAAAAAAATACATTAGTTGGATAGTGTACGTTTAAACTCGTGTCATATTATGTTACAATTTTATACGAATACTTACAGTATGAATATCATAATTATATATCCGATATCTGGGGCCAATTGCAAGCCACTACTTTGATTAGAAGTATTTTAGTAAAACGTGTACAAACCGCAGCGAATTAAATTTATAGCCTAACAGGTTGTCTCAGCTCGCTCGTAAACTAAGCAAATTAAGATATCGCGTCTCAGTTGTCACAGTCCAGTGACAGTTTAAGGACCTTTTACATAGGCTGTAGTTTTAATAGGTCCCATTTATTTAGGTAGTATATTTACATAACAGTTTAAAAAAACTTTTAACACTATTAAGAACAGACCCAGGGACTACTTTAGTGAGTACGTTATTACTTAGGTTTTCAATTCAATTCAATTCATTTATTTGCTGGATAAGGTTTACAGAAGGCGGTCAAGGTAATATAATAATAGTACATCCTATCCTAACCCAAAATGGGTATGAAAATGTTTGATACAATTTATATTATTATTAATTAATACAATAAATTACAATTGTTATTATTAAAATTCAATACAATACAATAAATTACAAATAAATAGAATAGGAATATATTTAAAATATAAATGAATGAAAAAACGTAATACTCATGGTCAACATCCAATATTATTATCCATGGTTTATCTAATTTTGTCACGGTAGAAATAGTCGAGTGAGTAATAGCACTTATCAATTAGAATTTTTTAATGCCAATTAGTGCAACCATGATGACATCAGTCACAAACAACAAGGGTTCAAAACACGAATCGAAATAAAAAAATGTACATAAAAATCTCCTCTTATTTTCAAATAATCTAATGAAGTAATCAATAAAAGTGTCTCCGACGTCCATATTATATCTACAGTAGTCTTAGGTAGTAGTAAGGTATATTTACCTACGTACACTAACCAAATAAAATGTATCAAAAATCAACTGCATCATAACTTTTCGTTTTCTGAAGAGTAACCGAGAGAAAACTCCTCACTTCACATCGAGATACTGACCCGATTCATGTAATGAGGTACAAATCATTTCCCATATCCGTCAGGGCTGCGGTGCTCACTTTCCGTGCACGCAGCCTGAATGTCAAGACGGTCGTGCGTGGAATAGCGACGACATCTCCACGATCCGTCTGGGAGAGTGAAAGCCGTGGTTTCACCCCGATTTTCCCTTTTACGTCGCCTATGCGACGTGGACGTGCGTCCTGGAATGATCGATCGATGTCTATGACACCAGTGTCCACACGTTGCGGTAAAAAACAGATTGTATGCGTAAATTGGTTGTTCAAACGGTGGGGAGCTGTGCAATGACTTCACGTTGGAACTATGCCTCTTACTATACTATAACTTTTTTCCTCCTAAATTAGATTAACGACTCTAAAACATGTCCACGTCATTTTGAATTACAATACATACTCGAACAGTTAATGCCTAATGTATAGATAATGTCCAAACAATACGACGGCCGACGCTGAAAATAGAAATAGATTAGTTACAATTAATTATAATAACATTGATTAGTCATATTGGATCGCGGCAACCTTCCGTGAGCAGCGAGGCGCGGTGGCGGACGGCGCGTGACGGTCGCCGATCACCTATCGTCAGCGCGACGTGTGTGCAGAGCACCTTTTTGCTGGTGTGACCAAACGTTTGTCATCAACGGTCTGGTACTAACGTTCTGGTTCTGGTGTCTAGACTCCTCCTGCAGGCCTAACGTTGTAAAACTGATCCAGAAAACAAGCGTGGACATTTTGATACAAAACAAACGTAATTACATAGTGTAAAGTATACTTTAATTGAGCCAATTAAATAAACATAATGTAATAATAAATTTACCTACATTTGTAAATCTATAAATAATGTATTTTTAACTAATAAAAACATTAGAAATCAATTGTTATCGCGTAATTTATATGGGGTGCCTTAAAGTTTAAGATTTCATTATCAGAAGTAATCAAGCTGAAATTCTTATTATTCTTATTATATTAATTGGTCCATCATAAAAATTAAACAATTAATTAAGTGAATAATCTCACTAAAATTACGTACTCCAGTGACGTTCAACAACAATTTTGTGACATAGTCATATAATATTCAGGCGAACTCGCAATTAGAACCGGTTGAACGTGGTCATCGACCACCACTGTTACAGTAGTATCAACAGTTGCAGTTCGACGATAAAACAATAACACCACGCGCCACGCGCTACACGCCGCGCGCCACACGCCGCGCGCCACACGCCGCACGCCACACCGGCGAGTACATACCTCATATGTATATATTTCGTTACTTTGTTAATGCCTCTGTTAATGACTTTCGAACGACTTGACCGACTTACATCATATTCACATAAACATTTTACACTATACATGAAATTATACATATTTAAATATATGCTCGTGACTATAACCTATGATTTGCAGGAAATGGAAGGTAAGCATATGCAACGGCATGTTACTGCAGTGAGGCGATCGGATGCAGTAGACGACAATAAGTAATGAGCCGCTATGAATGTCAGGTTCACGTGTTGCGAATCTCGGGCGCGGCGCCGACTCGGCATGTATCGTATCACGACCGCGCCACTCTAGCTTTTGTGTCTCGTGTGGCACTTTCGTGTTCTTGTTACACATGATCAAACGAGCGAATGCTAATGAATAACAATCCAACGAGTAAATTGGTATGTATTCGATCAATTACAGTAGGTATGTCTTGGGTACAGACGATTGATACAATTAGATTATAAACAAATTCTTTCGTATATCGCGATACTTTTGCCATATCGCGTATAATTATTATTTTTATAAAAGCGGAAATCGTGACAAGAGATTCGACATCTGTAGGGTGTATATGTGTACATTCCAGGTTACAAATACATATAATCGCCCAGTAAAATCCCCTCGGGAACTATGTATACGGTGCACAGGATTCTAGGATCTCATACGAATGCACCTCTCGCAGTTGGTATCGACCAGGATAAGATTATTTATTTGTTAGTACCACTGTAAGAGATCCTTGCTTAGCAATTCTATACCGTCAATATGTATGTAATTCTGTAGCGTCAAACGAAGTCGGTGTTTTAAGTTCTGGAAATGAACTATTTTACAATTATGTACCCAATTCAAATAAATACAATAACTCTAAATGAAATTTCGGACTACTATGTGTCACGCAGAGTCGTTTCATCGAATCGAACCGTAAATAACTAATATTTTATAATAACAGCAGTATCGGTACAGAGTCGCCAATCAGTGGTTGCAGGTATATCATAATTAACACACTGGACATTTAAAATTAGTCTCAAGGGATCTTGTGACATTTTAAACATTGCTGTCTCAGACAAAACTTCCATTATATCAGAATGCGTACCATTATGTTTTCGCTCAGCCATCGGACGCCGGCGTTCAAACGTGAATCATGCTGACGAATACGAGAAATACGTTTATTTAATGAAATTCCTAAACCTTTTGTCATTGAACTTTCGTATTTATCAGATCGTTTACATTGTTGATAATTTAAAGTTAATAAATCGAAGGGGAAGATATTCAGGGTCACAAAGCAATGTTTGAACGATGTAATTGGCATTCTTGTGATGTTCATTACCCTAGCATACCGCAAATCATCACCGTATCGTTAAGTTTATTGAACCGTTGTTCCCGTTTTTAGGATATTTCGTTATTGACTTTTTGTATGAACTCTTTAGTACTGATTTAAGATTCCAACAGAGCCAAACAGTGATTGTCTGAAGTTCCACTAAATTTATCATCGAGTAGATAAAATATAGAATCCATTACAGTAAAAAATTCCATGCATTCTCGGAACTCGTCAACATCCTTTGTTGATGGCGATAGGTCCTTCCAGTCGAAAGTCACGCCGTGTTAATTCTTTGGTGGAATAACTGTTACTGTTATCAAAAAATAAACCTTTTTTGGAGAAACAACTGCTTTATTCGGCAGTTAAGAATCAGGGGCATGCGCTCCTTGTAGGCAGAAATGCAGTGCTTTACTTGCCATTCACAGATATTTTAATAAAACGTTCGTACGCTTTAGATGACTTTAATTAGTAGTAAATAAATGAATAAACAAAATATAATAACTTAAAAACGCCTAATATTTTATAAATAGCACCTTTTTGCAAACACACAAACATTATGTTTGCCGGGCGTTTGGCGACAAGCAAGCGGCGCTGCAAAATAATGTACCTAATCAAACAACTCCTGCCGTCGCGTCCCGCAGGAGATTAATTCGCATGTGTTTAGTAATTTTGGTGTACGTGCACAGTTCGCAAACGCACACACCCATGAATATCGAAAGCCGCGACTCCAGCGGCAGGCTACGGAAGTTCGGCAGTTGTCGGGAGTAATCGGAAATGTTCGTTGCCTATAATCCGAGTAAAAATAAAAGACGGAAATCTAATAAATCACGTAAGCACATTATGCATTTTTGTTTAGTAAGGTTTTATTTGTTTAAATAACAGAAATGTTTTGTGTTTCGCGGGGGCCATTTTGCTTTTTTCATGTGACAAGCATTGTTTACTATTTTGTTTGCGCCAGTATATTTATAGTTTTCTTAAAAGATTTTTCATTTTAACATTTGAAAGTGTGTACATTTAACAGTTTATTACTGAGTTGCTATAATAATTGTAGTGATTTGCTTTTACTAGTGCGTTTGTTGATTTTTTTTAAATGTTATTTGATTGTGAGGTTGGTGTTGAAAATGTGTGTTTATTAAAAATTAAAAATAACAAGTTCTCACAATTGTCATTAAGTGAAAAGATTCAAATTATGTCTAAAGGTAGGTGTGTATCCGAGTTACAACATTTAAACCAGCAAAAAGGGAACTTAACTCAAAAGTTTCATGTTAAAATTATGAAACGTATAACTGGCTGTGTGGTTGCGTACACACGATTAAATTATATTGTTTTCCTTGCATATTGTTTAGGAATTATAGTACAGTGTGAACTGATACGGGATATTCAGATTTAAATAATTTCTATTCCGCGGCAAAGCAGCATGACCATACAGAAAAACATCTGCAGGCCTGCTTAAAATTAAATACTTTTGGTCAAGTAACCGGAACTTTGAATATGTGAAAATTGAAGCTGACTGAGTGAGTGGTTATAATATTTTAGCTTATTATTTGACTTATTAGAATTTCTTCCGCCGCGACGATCGATCGCTATTTTGTCTGCGTTGCCGTAGAAGATGTACATGTACAATAGTAGTACATCTAAGACTTCTTCTGTTGGCATGGTTTCCGACTTAGAGATCCGTCGCGTGGCTGTGGCTATGCTAAAAATGTATAAAAGAAAAAGTTTTTGTGACCGAGTACTCCGCCGCAAACCCAATGTCATAATCCTGTGCACGCCGCTGTTAAGAATATAGACAGATTATTCATTTGACGGTGGTTAAAAATATAAATATCAATTTAGTGCTGGTAGGTCTGGTTACGAGGAATGGAAACATTGCTTTGCAGGAACGGTAGGCGCGACGACACATTGTTATGGACGACTTTTCCCGCCTAGTGCAGTGGTCGATCTTTCTAAAATGAAAAGTGCTCAATCTATATCGCTAGCACTGCTAGCTAACAACTGGGATGACCGTTTGCTGACCTCTTAAAGCACTGATGGCATTAGCCCGCTCGGTGACACACCGTTCGTTTGCGACATACATGAAAGGAGAAGAACATGTTATCTATACCTTGGAAATATGTAAAGCGATCGAAGTAACGTGTGTCACCGGGTCGTTATCAGCACCTGACGGTCCTCGTTCGGTCCACGCCTCGCCAAGACACCAGTGGCCATTACCTGACGCGGTGACGCGCCCGTCGAGCGCTCGGTACATTTATTAGCTGTTAGCTGACGTTACATAAATCGCGCCTACGAGTGCTTCTTCGTATTACCGAGTGAGTGTTGTCACCTAATCGATTCCAATTGATGTCGACACGTGAGCCAAAGTTTTGTTTTGTATTTACCTACTATGTTGTTGTTGTTAGAGGCAGTTGTAAGGCAGAGAGGTCTTAAAACTTTCTTTATGTACACATAACTCATTTGTCATCTTATTTGGTTTCAAGATAGATTTCCTATTTACCTTATACTTAATTTATGCAAATTTTTCACCATAGTTTATTATATTTTTAAAGTTTCCATGATGTGTGCAAAAGACAGATAAAGTGCGATGTTTTGTCAACTAAGAGGTTGTAGCCAGTTACAATTCACCGCGGATAATATCTTACAAAGAAACAAAACAGAACTGTCCACGTGCACGTCAAACCAGGCACAGTGAAAGCATATCGCCGAAAGTATGCAGTATTGGGATGTTATTTTCAATTTCTTTATCACTTCACAGTTGAATGGTCAGAAAGGGGGGAGGGGAGTACACGTTAATTATCGTATAAGTGTGTATAACAACAATGCTCAATAATGGCATTGTTGCAGACACATCCATAACTGGCATAGGCTTGGCTTTTGTATGTCAAAATAATATATGTCGGCAACGCCAGTAGTTTTAACAGCATTGTCGAACATAGCGTGGGCATATAGTCGTTTAACAATTTTAATTAATTGTTAACAAACACTTCACACCGGGCAAACGAAACAAGTAACAGTTCCTAGTGCGGAGGAACCGATCACTTCGACCGCAGAATGTAAACTGAGGCTCCATCCGGTGTCACTCCACTAGCTAGGCTCCGTTGTAGCACGATGTTAGCCGAGTATCGACGTCATTGCGGCGGTGCTGCCATCATTCGGATATCGTGCTGAGTTTCGTTTCAGGTTTTACTAATGACCATCTCCGACATACATAATATACAAATTATATAGAAATCTTTGCCATTATAGGCAAAAATCTATACGGATGACCTCAGGGTATTATTTTTGGTTTTGTTATATTCATCGCTATTCATGTACCACCTTTGACATATGAATAAAATACATTCTAAAGAAAGGAGGAACATAGGAAAAAACCGTCTTCAAATTATTCTCGGTCAAATGACCAAAATGTAGGGCCTCTATTTGAAAAATATACCTAATGACTTCAGTGAGCAATTTTATAATTTAAAAGATAGATGTACTTTTCAAGTATTATATAATATATATAAGAGAACATTTCTGCGAATAAAATCATTGAAAGCAATAACCGAGCCAAAAGTAAAACAAGTACAAGGCTTCGTTGTATTTAGTTAAAACCTTGAATACCAACATGTGACACATCAATATGTTAGTGAGTGGACCTATAGCAGAGAGAATACCATATAAGGGCGCGTACTGACTGCTATGCAGGACAAGGGCGGCGGGGTGGCGAGGCCGCTCCGATACGAACTCGGCCTTAGCGCCATATGGCCGCACACCGAAAACATTGTTGTAATCGCTTTTAAACCAAAAAGTTCCAACGACTCTGACGTGGATAATTTTAAAGTTGAAGCGGTCCTTTTTATACGAAGATAACGAACCGATACGCAATCCAGCCGACCTCGTGTGAGCGCATGTTCCGTGAGCTCCTCCCGCATATATAATCGCCCTCAAATTGATTGACGACAGTGACCTGTCACGCTCACGCTATAACCAAGCTTATTATTTATTTACTTTCACGGTATTCATCAATATGTTGACACTTCTACTTCCATACTTAAAATGACGTCATAGGCAGTAGGCGACTATCCGATTGAAAGGAAATAGCTGCACGGCCCCAACCACTATTGATGTAAAATAACAAACACTTGATATTAAAATTTTATATTGTGCAAGCTATCAATAAAATAATTGCCTTCGCTGAAAATAAACGTGTTATGCATCTCCGTAATTCATTAAACACGAGTACTAAATATTTAAACATGAAATGAAACAGTACATTGATATGATCGTGTTTAATTTACATCGATGTCGGTGGTTAAATCTTGGTAATTGGAGGTCCTTGATGGATCGTTGTGGCGCTACAATTACACCAACAGGACGACTGGTCCCCCCCGACCCCCCACAACGCGGGCGCGACCATACAGCTTAGTTCAACACGTTCACAGTCCGACAGTACTATAGCGAGGAATTATATTTTTAATTACATTTAAATGACACAGCGTGGCTGACGTGGTATTGAGTGATTTTATTTTATAATAATGGCCGATAAAGCAGCAGCCGAACTAACTAATGATGGGCGTTTACCACCAACAACTTTAAAGTTTTACCATCACCGGCCGAAGCGGGGAAATTGCTCGTCAATTGGCTTCGAGCTAGGAGGGTGGTAGATAACCAGGCGGGTAAAGAACCACCTTGCATAACTTCCGAGATTAACAAAAAGGGCCTGGTACCATAGTCTCGTTCGTTGTTCAGCGGGCTACACCACGAGCACGCGAGGTGTAACGGCCTCCAACAACGAGCGGTCACGGCAATCATTGACAGCCATCTCAAACAGCGGACGGAGCCCAATGAAAAATATTAAACAACGTCTATTAATGTGTCCACACTGCGTTGAGATGATTCGTCTGTTTCGGTTGTTGAGCCCTGTCGGATAGGAACTTGTGCCGTGCACAGGTAAATATTTTTAATGCACACTTCACTAACAATTCTTTTTTGTGTGTGATTTCAGTATGTCTGAGAGAGACGTGTCCCTGATACGCGACGAAGACGTGTTGCGGCGTATGGTAAGACCACCAGTATAAGTTTACGACTACCGCTCATCACCTGACATTAGCACAACTACTAGCGCTTACTATTGACACACCAACTACACAAGTATCTCTGTCTCTACTAATGATAAACTGCAACGGGGTCGAACCTGTGCTTTGATATTTTTGAAATGTTTAATATAGATAAACTTTCTCACCAATAAGGAATCGAAAATTTTTCTGTCTATCCGTCCATTAACATTCACCCATTCATAAATTGCAATAATTCTAGAAAAACAGTCTTAACTTTGCTTTGCTCTCAACAGAATGTCCGCGCTAATTTAGGTCCTACGACTATGAATTTCCCATAATAGAAGTCAGAAAAAACGATCAAGTAGCAATTAATTAGAGTGGTCATATACTTTTTAGTAGGTATGTATATTTATGTGTGATAAAACGAAAAACTTTGGAAAATACAAAATAGGAAGTTATATTTAAATATAAAAATCGTTAAAAATTTATAACGAGTTGGCAGAAATTCAATAACTTATTGATAAAATGTGACATGATATGGCAGTTTTCGAACACTGTACCTCGTGTGCTTATTACGAGTTTCACGGGAAAGTGCATAGATTTTGGTCAGCGCTTGTCATTCAAATGTGTAAATGTTATTGCCTAAAAAATAATAGTGATGGAGCGTCTAGTATTAGTATCGAAATTAGTAGGTGGTTTAGTTATGAATATAACATGTCTACAGATCTTCCCTTTAAGCAAAATATAAGATTCATCTTCCGATGCTATTTAAACGATCTGCTCGGTGTTTTCAGTGGCAACAGACGGAGGACTTCTCTCGGAAGAAAGAGATCCGCGCGCACATGTACCGGCTGCGAGAGGAACGCCTCCGCAACCTCTATTCGCCGGAGCCCGGTGCCGAAGGAAAAGGTAAAATACACACACACACGCACACACACACTGTATTCTATGATTTTCATGTTCACTTATTTATCTGTATCTGTATAACCATGTTAAATCAACATATCATACATGCAACAAAACTGGTATATTAATGTTCATGTATTTGTGTTGTGATGAATTTTCTTCGACATTAAACCCCCCATGTGGTCAATAACATATCTGCAAATTTGCGTAGAAATAGAAGTCATGACTAATAAGTAGTGTTAATTCGATGGTATAAAATTTGACCTGCCTCTTAGGGGTCTGGTTTCGAGTTTTAATATTCGAGTTTAGGAATGAATGTCACTTGTACCTGTTAATAAAACAACATGGAGTAACTTGAATATCATACATATATATCTTCGGAGTGTATTCATTGGTATAATCCCCCACAGTATAACACAGAAGTATAAATATGGAAATAAATAAAGCTGTTTGTCTCGATAGTGATTTCGATTGCAGGCGTGTTGGATAGTAAAGAATTCCATAATCTAACTGCAAGAACAGAGAAGAGATGGGAATAGTATTCAGTCTTATGGTTAGGATGTTTTAGAAAGAATTTAATGTGATACGTGCAGAAAGACACCAAATGAAGGACATGTATAAGAAAACCGATTCCGTAAATGTAAATGATTTTTTCTAGAACAAGTACACTCTGAAAATACAAAACCGTTATTATATTTAACGACTAATGCCATTTAATGAAATGTAGGATTTGTTCAGATCATGTGCAAGTGTTCTACTGGTAAAGGGCGAACCAGTATGGAAGCGTAGGACTTGAGTATGCTCAGCAAGTGTAAGATTTGAAAAACTTGGTTTATTAAAAATACGTACAGAAAAACGCAAATATCACAAAACGGCAGAATCTGAAAATGATGTAACTGAATTAATTCCCTCAAAAAGCTAAAAACCATACATTTGATATCCGAATATATAATATCTAAGAACGAAACTTCTTTACGGAAAATTATTTAAATCTATCTAACTCGCCAGTGGCGTCAAGTGGTGAGAAAAAAAACGATAGCCCTCATTGGTCAGTCTTAAAACCAAAGTCAAAGATGGAAATTCTTAAACTGAATTGAAATGTACTATGGTCACTATCACTACCTTTACTCCTATCATTCTAATTATTGCTATGTTAGTAAGATTTCAGAATCTTAATAGCCGTCCGCAATAATATAGGACTAAAAATAGTCGGGAGATTCAGACAAAACAACGACGTCAATAAAAATAACTACACATTTGTAGCTGTCAATTCAACTAAGCACTGTCTATGGTATCTATAATGAAATGTTGTTAACTTATGCTTTTATTCCAGAGCTCTTTATCTTGTATTGAATCGAAACTGTTAGAGTAGTTATTACAATTCGACAGGTTGTGAATTCACATCGACGCAGGGCCATGTGAAGTCATTCGAGGACCAGAGCTTCCAATCGATGAAGAGTAAGGAAGTGCGCGATGCGGGCTCCCCGCCCAAGGAGTTCACGTACCGCGGCCAAGGTGCCTACTGCTCGTCTACATCGACATTACTCTAACCGAACTAACGCCTATTAACCAGTAACATTACATGGCTTACCATGAGCTCCAGTTGACCAATGTAAATCTTTACAGATCTGAAGGAGCTATCAAACGCCGGATGGAACGTCGAATCGGAAGACAGGACAACTGATAATGGACATACCCACTTAAAGTCCGTTCAAGCTAGTATTGAGGGGAAATATGACGTGGAAGGTGGCAGGGGACAATTTACAGCTATCGATCTAAATAAGCAAGCGGTCACAGAGTATGACGATGGTAACTCTAGTCTTAAACGAAATGAAAGTACATCTAAAACAGCAGCTCACGAGCAGGTGGTACGGAAGACCGAAGATGGAACTCAGTTTTCGTCAACGACCAGCTCATCGACGTCTGCTTCGAAGTTTCAAAAAGTTTCCTCGACTAATGAAACAGTGCCATATGTAACTAGTAATGACTATAACCGACCCCGACAAACATCTCATGATACTAAGCGTAACGAGGAAATTACATCCGGTAGAATTGCGCATACTAATGACTATGAACAAAATTTAAGGAGCGACTATGAGCACGGTGAGGTGGTATCTAGAAAAGTTGAATATCCGGACGATAATACTAAAATAGTGGTGGAAACAAGACGCCTACCAGATGGTACTAAAATAACTAGTACTCGTCGCGAGTTTCGTGCTCCTGTAGTGCAAAATAACCGATCCGAACAACTCTCACAACAGAATAGAAGCGAAAGTAAAACTTCCTACTCTTCGACGCAAAAACGGTCGCAAGTCAATGAAACGTCATCAAAAATAACTCGAGAAACAATTGATAATAATAGCACTAGCGGCATTGTGGATTCTCAAAGAGTAATGGATGATTTCGATTTTAATATAAATCGCCATTTTGATAATGTAACCGACGACCAAATACATACCACTAAATCTCGTACTAATAGACAAAAACATGATGAAAGTGATGTTAATTACCAAGAGATTATTTCAGAATCTGATAATCAAAACATACATAGAAATTTTTCTGAAACCCATACGATTCAGGACAATGAAAAGCGAGTTCTTAATGTCAAGCGGGATCACAAACGTGAAGAAATAATAGAACGAAAGATAAGCTCTGACCAATATCAAACGACCTACCAAGCCGATTTTACACAAAAGAAAATTAGTAATGATTGGAGTCCGTCACATCAAGCTTGGGCAAGCACTCTTCGATCTGACACACCAACGAGGCCATCTACAAGAGCTTCTTCACCGGGAAGCAAGACGTTTAGGTCTAGTAATTCTTCTTTAAGAAGTAGTATTAGTCCGGATAAAATCTACAAGAAACCGCCAAGTCGTGGTGGAAGTCCTAATAAACATGACAGAAATTCGCCAACTCACACTATTTCAGATAAATACTCCACACATTCCACTCACTCGGTGACTGAAATCAAAACCAAAACTCATACTAGTCCAGAAAGACAGTCTCAGTATCCTAGATCTCCAACAAGGTCTTCCCCTAGTCCTAATAGGATCCGTGAGGATAGTTATCGATCAAGGACAAGTGTGAGTCCAGAAAAAAGAGGGCAAAGCCCTTCTGATAAATCTCGTGGCAGTCCAGACCGAAAATATGAGCCGAACGCTAACATCGCATATCATCCACAAAAAAAATCTTTAATAACACCAAATGAGAAGCAAGTCAATATATCAATGCCGATACGATCCAGTCCGAGCCCTGACAGAAGTAATTTTATTGAAAAATCACGCCCTAATGACCATCATCATCGGCGTTCCCCAAACCGGTCAATCCCTGAGAAAACCACCATAAGATCTAGCGTGAGCCCTGATCCAAAACCAACATTTGAAAAATCAGAAAAGACAATCTCCGAAAGTATTAATAAACAACCTGAAAATTCTTCTCCATCAAAATCACTAAATATTTCTGACAGTGGTCTTAGGAGAAATCCAGGTTATATGAAACCTACCGCTTCCAGTGAACCAAAATTAATGACCGATAATTCAGTTTTCCCAACTAAAGAAATGAATAAGCCAATGAAACAAAAAAAACCTGAAAGTCCGGAACAAAAGTCACATACACCAACAATCACTAAAATTAAAGACGATCATTACAAATTCATTGATGAAGAAACAAAAATGTATACCCGTACTGATGAACAACAAACTAAAACAACAGATAAGTCGTCTACTACGTTTAACGATGGCAAACGACCTGCAGATGGTTCTTTTAATATCAAGCCAGACTCTTGTACCTCTCAAATGTGTCCTACATTAATTAAACAGTCTCCAAGTCCAGATTCACCTAATGAAAAAGAACATATTACAGGATTACATTATAAAAATCCAGTGCCACGAAATAAATCACTGAGTCCTGAAAAAGAATTATGTGATTCTATATCACCTACAAGAAAAAGTCCTTTAAAAGAAGCACCCGATACCGGGTCTGAAAAACCATATATGGTTCATGAAGAATATAAAAAGACTCCTACTAGCGGTGACAAAACCAGTCCTGTAAGAGGTTCTTCTCCATCAAAAAAGGAGCCTTATTATGATTTACCATTTTCCAACCGCCATGATTCACGATCTACTTCTCCTCGATCACCCATAAGAAAAAAGTTATCTAGTCCAGACATATCACCAAGTACCAAATTGTCTTCAGTGAAACAAATTTCAGAAAAAGTTGAAACTTCGTCTATTCAATCTGAAATATCTAATATTTTATACAGAAAAAAATCGGAGAGCCCAGATAAATATCCCGTTAGAGTAACTTCTCCTGTGAAGAAAACTTCAAAGGAAAATATTATTAATTCTCGCTCTAAATCACCAACCAATACGGGTAATAGAGTTAAGTCAAGTAGTCCTGAAAAGTATCCTTGCAAGGAAACTTCTCCAAGTAAGAATACTTCTGTCGATAAAGCTGTTCCTAAATTGAATAAGAATGATTCAAATCCGAACACAAACATTATTAAAGAATCTCCGCCGACTAGAAATGATGTAACAAGAAATGTTAACGAAAGTACTTTGCTAGATACTGTAAATCGTATTGACATCAAACAATTTGATAAAAATATCAAAACAGGTCCTTCAAATACTAGACAAAGTCCCACTAAAGACGATACTGACTTCGCTAGACCTGAAATACCTAGTAAATCGCGCTCGATTTTAAGAAGTCCATCTCGATCACCTTCACCTGAAAAAAATGTAATAAAAGATACGCGTTATGACACTTATGTAAAAACAGATAAAGTTGAATGTAGAAGTACCGAAATATCAAAAACAGATAAAACCCAAGAGCAACATTATACAAATATCACAAAATTTTCTAATGATTCACGGAGCAGAGATACTTCTCCATTTAAATTATATAATAAGGATTATAAAAACGAAACCATAACTAACATCGGAAAAGATACTACTCGAAAGGATTCTTACACCGTTTCTCCAACGAGAGAATCAGGTCCGGCGATGTCGCCCACAAAAAGTACTGTTCAAAATGTAACTACAGTCAAAGATACAAAATATCAACATGCGTCAGATTTCCTTAATGTTGAACGTAAAGCCGAGGATAACAATAAATATGAATATGTAATTAGCAGAGAACGCCCTAAGCAACTAGTGACTCCGTCCACGAGTCCGACGAGAAAACCTAAAGGAATAGAAACTCAACCTTCAACTGGACAAAGCTCACCGACCACATCTGTAAGTGGATTTGTATATTTCAGTTCTCCTCGTCATGATAACCCGATAGTGACTGATTTAGACGATCGTGAATCAGACAGCGATAGTGGTACCGAAGATATGAATGTTAATAAGAAATCGGATGTTGTAAAGTCAAACCGATTGAAATCACCTTCGAAAATACCTTGCAGGTCTCCTTCTCCAGAGAAGAGACCAATTAAAGATTGTCTACCTAGAAAAAGTTCTTTAAAAAAACCTTCAATTGATAACAGTCAGGTCTCGCCTACGGAGAAACCACCATCGAGTTTCTCTGTGTCACCAATGGTTGAGTCAAAAGAATTTCTAGAAAAAAAAGCAGATAATAAATTAGAACCGTCGTCTAAACCATCGCCGAAAACAAAACCGCCACTTGAAAGGCGTGAAACATACGAAGAACGATGTCGAAAGATACTTGGCATGGTTGACGAATCAACCACTGAAACTACGACTTTAAAAAGTGAGGAAAAACCAATTTTAAAACAATCCGATTCCAATGCAAGCTCACCTAGTGTTTCTCCATGCCTAAGTCCAGCATCTTACGAAGAAAAACAATATGAAGAATCACAAACTAATTTGGATAGGGCTGTTATAGATTACTTGGAAGAAGAACGCGATGGTACTGAATCTCGGCCGTATGGTGATCATCAAACAAATGAAGCCATTGGGTCACCGCAAACATTATCTCAAGAAGCATCACCAACCAAACTAAACGATATAATTTCAAATAAAAGATTCGATGACTTATCTGACCGCAGTGACGTGGGAGAAGATAAAAGCAAACATAAAACTTTAAAGACAGATGGTATGCAGTCTAAGAGTCCAGACAGTAGATCTAAAGATCAACCTTCTACGAAAAGACCCCATTCTATGCCTAATCCAACCCAAATAAATATAAAAGAAAATCTAACGTCCACTGATGCTTATCCACAGGAAATACAGTCTGGAAATATTGATCAAATCAGCGATGTATTTATCGTAAAAAGCAGTCAAACTAATTCGTCCAAACAATCTTTAACACAAAAAGAAAAAACTACAGGTAAACCTTCTACAAACCTAAATAAAAAGATGATAGACCACACTACTGAAAGTAATCTTTTTGAAAACAAAAATGAATCTGTGAAAAAGCGTCCGCAAGGTACATCACCCGTTAGATCTCAACGTAATAATAGTCCAAAAAAAAATACAACACAATCTACCGCAAGCGTTGCGGTCACTTCTACAGAATATAATTCAACACAAACCACGGAGACAATTCAAAACACTGTAGTTACTGATATCATTGAAGATGAGCTTATAACCCCGCGATCTTCCATATCACCTACCCGCAATATTACAGATGAACTAAGACAATCTAAGAATAAAACAAATCTTGTAGAATTATATGATAGCAAAAATAGTATTGAAACTAATGATTATAATACCGAATTTATTAAATCAGAAAAAGAGGAGAAAGTACTGGAAAAAGTGCAAAATTCTTTAAGAAAACTATCTCCGGATCGTAATAATAGATCATGTAGTCGCGAAAAAAGTCCCGCAAAGGTAAATAAATCTACAACCAGCTCACATACTCATGATATGCAGACTGAATCGAAAATAATCAATGTTCAAAAAACTTTAAAAGACAATGATATAGAAGTAATAAAAAAGGACGTTACTGCTAAAGATAATATTCATACAGAGAAAACTAAAAGTGATAAGCAAAAAGAGCCAATAGTTGCTAGCAAGCCTCCATCAAGAAATATTTCTCCAGTAAAGAAGAATGTAAACTCACATTCCAAACCTGACAGCCCTGAGTCTCCATCTAAAATTCGAAGTGTATCGCCCAAAAAACTTACCTCTATTGACAGACCGCAGTCCCCGCAAATACCAAAAACTATTAGCTCCAAGCCAAGAGAGCAAATTCCATCACATGTACGAAAACCATCATCTAAACCTACATCACCTACAAGAAGTGATAAAGCAACGGAAAAGAATGTGATTGACTCTAAGAAAACGAATACTACAAAACAGAACAGTTTCACTAAAATTTCTACAAATAAAATTAATTTAAAATCTAGCTCAAATACTATTTATAGAACCGTCGAAGATACAAAACAACAAACAACAGCAAAGAGTCTAAATAAAGAAAATATGAATCTCAGAAAGGATTTAGATACGAAAGTAACGCGTACAATTAGTGATATCACATTTAAAACAAAGAAGCTTCCTGCTCAAAAAATAAAATCAAGACCTGAAATACAAGTGAGTGATATGTCTTCAACCAAAGCAGTTAAACATCCAACATCTTCATCAAAACCACAAAAATGTCAACCAAAAGAGTCTCATATGAATTTTCCGACAAGCAAACCGAAATCCGCAACAGCGTTAAATACTTCCACGGAAGATGATGATATAATAATTGACGTGCAGCAAGCTAAATCATCTAGGGAGAATTCTCCTGACCGAATTTGCCCTACGCCAGTTGGATTTCTAGAAGATGTTGGTACTCCTAGATTTCCAGATGAAGTAAATGAACCTGATGATGAGTTTTTGAATCGTACTCATCAAACTATCCATGAATCTGAATCTATTGTGGATGACATTGTTGAAATATGTGAAGATGACGAGCTTTTCGTGAGAAGAACAGATAAGAATGAAACTGATAAATATCTGCTTAAGGTCAATGAAAAAGTTGCAAAACTCAGTAACAAAAAAGAACTACCCCATAAATCAAAAGATAATTCTACCCAATTTAAGGATACGGAACAAAGAGTTCATTCTGATTTTACCAATAAAAGTATAAAATCTGATGAGTGTTTATTATCAGTATCTGAAAAGGTAAATAAATTTGCAAAAGGCTCACGTGAAATAAAAGATAATCGAAGTCCTTCGCGAAATATCACCGAAGAATATGACCAAAACACCATATATCAGGATGATTATACGAAGTTAAGCGTTAATGATAAAGCTCACTTATTCGTTGAAACAGCTGAAAATGTAAAATTGTCTAAACCAAAAGCAGTACAAAAAATTGAACGTCCCGATTTCAGTGACATCGATGAGTCTCTAAGAAGTGATGATTGCTTATTGAGTGTATCTGATAAAGTTAATAAATTTGTTAAAACAGCTGAACAATTTTTAAATGAAAGTCATGAAGTAGAAGAAAAAGAAAAGAGGATTAAAGAAGAACACGATAAAATTATTAAAAAAATTGTTGATGAAACCAGTAATGAAGCTAGTATTACAAAAAGCAAGGTTGATAAAATTAGTAACCAATCTGATAAGCACTTAAACCAGCACAAGGAACTGTCAAGGAATGAATCATTTATGAAAGAGAGTGTCACCTCTCAACTTAAAAATAAGGATTTAGATAATTCTAATATCAATCCAGCGGATCGAAATCCCCCAGTTAAGATAACGGTTTTACGTAGTAGTGAAGCAGTGAAAAAAGCCAAGGCGTTATTTGAAAACATTGCATCTACTACTAAAAAAACCAAAGACACCACCCATTCAAAAACAACTAAATTAACGGATATAATAGGTGTGATTAAAAAATCACCAAAGTCAGAACCTTCAAGTGCTACGCATCCTTCGTTGGAAAGTGACTCTGGAACATCGACTCATTTTACCAATGAAAAAGATGACCTCTTGCCTGTTACAAAAGATCAATCTACGGAAAGTACAGTTAACAGGATTCAACATACTGTTTATGAAAATGATGAGAAATTACGTAATAGCCCGGCACATTTTAGAACGCAGTCCCCTGAAATTTCCAGAACTAAATCTCCTATGCGTCAAGTAACAGAAACTACCACTTCGAAATCAGTTTTATCTCGTTTTCCTACTATAGAACGAGCGGAATCGCCTAAACAAGTCCACCCTGAACAAGAGAAACTCCATGGCAAAGTTCCAGGTTACTTACGTTCTACTAAGGCCAGTCAAGTAAGAGAAGAAAATTCCAACGAAGTAACTGATAGCGACGTCAGTAGTAGACGCGGCAGTGGGAAATTTGGTGTTGAATTAAGAAGAACTAGCGTTGAAAGATCTACTGTTAGCAGTGAACGCCGCCGCAGTGTGGAGCACCATCAGCCCTGCATCGAAGATATTTTCGACCTGGACCTTCTAGAACAAATGGTCAGTAAAAAAATTTATATGATTGTCATTGTATTTATATTATATTTATACTTTTACTAACTATCGTTTATTTCTCAGTTGGAAAAGGTCGTTGGCTACGAGCAAAGGCGGCGGATAAGAGCTCAAATACGAGTCGCTAAGAAGAAATTGGAAAATGAGCAAGTTGACTCTTCTACAATTACAAAGATTTCTAAAATATCTACAAGGGTTGCAAAAACTAGATCACCGAATCGTCCGTCTACTAAATCTCCCGAACGGCCTGCTAAACCGTCTACTTACAAAACTTTCTCTCCAGACAGGTTGCCCACATCGACCCCTCAAAAAATGATTGCCACAGACCATGGTAAACCACCTTCGTACAGGACGTCACCCGATCGAATGGAATCTAAAGAACCTACTAAGATTGTCTTAAATGGTAATAGCAAGGAACCGAGTAAAACATTAACCGATAAGCGTCAACAACCTCACAGCCCAGAAAAACTTACGTCTAAGTCAATTCCAAAAACACCAATTCGCCAATCGAGTCCTGACAAGAAATCGAGGCCAGTGTCACCTAGTAAAACGACGGCCTCAAAAACTAAAGGGAATCGCTTCAGTGAATATGCTTCAGCATACATGAAGAAAGTAGGGTTAAATGAATCAGATAAATTAAAATTCTCAGATTCGAGGACGAAAAAAATCACAGAAGATAAAAACAGACAGCGAACTGAACGTACTATGGAGTTGTGGCAAACCACTGTATCAAAGAGTGTATCTGAGCGGACCTCCTCGAAAGATACTATAGAGATTGTTAATGTTAATGGAAAACGGTCACCATCGCCCGAGAAGTTCCATGGTTCGGAAGGTAAGCCAGTAAGTCTAAAACGCAAACCTCAAAGTCCAGACCGCAAACCTCAAAGTCCAGAGCGTAAATCTCAGAGTCCAGAACGCAAAGTTCAGAGCCCCGATCGTAAGCGTAAAAGTCCCGAACGTAAACCTCAAAGTTCCGAAAGTAAGCCTAAAAGCCCCGAACGTAAACCTAAAAGTCCTGAACGGAAAACTCACAACCCTGAAATAACAATGACTCACGAGGCTAGACGTCAGAAATCGGAAACCACTAGCAAAAATGAGGTAATTGTGGAAACTGTTTTCGATATCGAGAAAAAGATACCCCCAAAGCAACAGCAGGATGAAAAGCCATCTTGGGTGACGAACAGAAATTTGAAAAAGATTACGTCGGAGACACGTACATTCAGTACCAAAAAGATAGATGCTGACAAGCCAAAATATAGAGCGCCGAGTCCTTCGAAGGTCATCTCCAAGCCTATTGATGTTATCACGTCTAGCTACGGCCCCGGACCCCTGGACGCCGACGGAAGGCCGCTGTTCGGAATCAAAGCGCTTAGAAATGGCGCGAAAAACTACCAAGGTATATGTTTATAATTTTTTTGTGAATCAGTAGCGGCGGTAACCTTACATATCGTTACAGGTGATATACTCCTTACAAATACGAGTAGCATACGACTCTACATTTAATTAATTAAAATTTGTATTAGAAGTAACAATACACTGACATAGTTACGAGTTTTTGTTAATAATTTAGTACAGATTATAGCATCAGTCGCAAAAAAAACAGTAGGCAGAACAATTTTATAAATATTATAGTTGATACTATGTAACAAAACGTAAAAGAAAAAGTTTTGTTCCACAAATTAACTAAAAATGAGTTAATCGAAATGAGCAACTGTTCAAACAAGGACGCTGAGTACATTTTGAATATATTTCGCGGTGCGTCGCGGTCTGACGTGGCGTCGTAATGCTTGTTGATATAAACTTATCTTGCACGCCGAAGCACATAAATGAGCAATATGATCCGCATTCAACACGGGGACAGCGTCGCGTAACGCACCGAATACTTAACAAAGGCTATTTATGTAAACGGTTAGCTTAAATTTTTTGCGTTTTCCGTCAAACAGTGAAAGGTACCGTGATCCGACAAGAATTCCACTCGCGGAACGGTAGCGAACCGGAGGGAACCTTGTCCGTGACCGCGTACTCGACGGAGCCCGAGGATCTGGAGAAGTTGCTACGGAGTCAAGGGGAGCGGCCGTCGCGGATGCACGGGCTGGCAGCCATCACCACCACCAAGAAGTTCGGCGGCGACACTGGTGCGACGCTCGGGCAAGTTCATAACGTAAGTGCCTGCAAAATACTTCAGAGCAAGTTACAGCACAATTTGAAAGTGCCTGTGAGTCTGTTCGTAGCAATATCGTAAATAAGATATTAATTGTAATATAATTTCTTGTTTTATTAATCGTAAACTGTTGGAACAGTCCACAATTTATCATTATTTCATAGAATGTTTTCGGTAAGTAAATCCCACATCCTACGTTTCGACGCCGTCCTATTCGTAATATAATGTAATAATTTAATTAGAATTATGTATAAAGCGAAGTTTCAGTCGGTAATATTTGTATGATTTCTCTAGTACGCTGTTAATTATTAAACAAAAGGCGTAGTAAGCACCGGTACACAAGGTCAGTGGTCCAGCCATTACGCGTTTTTTGATAATTCACAGCATCGTTTATTACTATTATACTTCTGTTATCTGTGTTTATATTAATACCATAACGAGGGAGTGCAAATTTTGTGAGTTTGTGTATATGTGGAAAGTGATCTCCGGAACCCGGGCACCTATCTGAAAATTTCTTCCACCATTTTAAAAGTACATTATTGCTGATGGTCATAGGCTATATAATATTTGATTAACCCGAACGAAGTCGGGGCGGACCTCTCGTACATATTAAAAATATTGAAATGAGTCAAAGAAAATATTCCGTTGTAGTGATCTCTACATGATGTAAGAATATTTTTATAAAATACAAAATATAGTTTAATATCTGAAGTATTACGTGTTTGTCATGTAATCGTCGGGGCAGGTAACTTTTATCTATTGTGAGGCAATACTTCGTTATATCATACCGCTTGCAAGTAGAAGTAATCATATTAGACACTTTCATTAGTTACAGAGAGACGAGCAAGCTGCGCTCGACCAGTTCACGCGCAGCGACCGGCGGCTCCTCGAAACTAGGACCGAAGGCGGCGGCGAGACCTCGCAGAGAACGGAACAGAGGGAGCGCATCGAGATACTGGACGTGACCGACGACAGAACAGAAGAGAAACACGGCCGGAGGGGTCGGCTCCAGAGGACGGACACGGAGACGGTCTCCGCCCACGACGACAGGCGGGAACTAGAGAAGAAGATCAGCTTAGAAGACGCGCAAAGAAGAGAGGAGCGGCGCGGAGAGAGGATGGAAAAGTCGGAGAGGATCGAGCGGACGGAGCGGCGGGAGGACAGGAAGACGGTACGGCAGAGTTCCGTCAAGTCCCTGACGGAGAAATTCATCAAAAGTGCTAGTGAGTCGGTATTTACTATATTAACGTACGCGCATTATACGATACGTGCAGATAAATACTTTTACAACAATCACATTTCCTTATCTAAGAGAAAGTAATCCATTACCACGATAAATTTAGTTTCTCCATCATTTAAAATAATTGTAAATTACATGTGTCCAAGTGAGATAGACGTTCCATTAAGAGGATAGTAAATAAGCTTTGGTATGTTTACTGCAACCAGTACTATAGATACTATATTATACTGTCACTTACATACTGTTCGATGGATATTGATTGAAGTCATAAATAATGAGTCAATATCGCAATTGTATCGGAATGTATTAAAAATGATAGAAAGTAAATGTGGTCTCAGTCCGTCCGTCAGGGCCGCGAGTGGCGAGCCGCGTGGACACCATGGTCACCGGTGGACAATATGGACAGGCTACTTGCATTGAACCATGACTATATTATATATATAATGCAAGAGATGTTGACGATTAACATAAAACACCTACGATTTAGAACATTTTATTGCGTCATGTTTTATTGTTTCACTTGCTATTTGACGAATAGCGAAAGTAGCATTTGACGAAAATTGTAATTTTGTTACAATTGTTGCAGTATTGTAGTTGAGTTATTTTAATAAAGCGAGGTGTTGATAAGTATCAACTAAAGTGTGTTTATAAAGGCTCAATGCGCGAATGAGTAAATGCGAATGCGGCTACAGCAGGTTTACTGTAAATGCAGTACCGCCGGCGCCCGCTTAACAGATAACTCCGTTATGTTCCCGAAGCACTAAAATTTCAACTTCATTATTGCATATTTTTTCTAAGACATAATGTATAGTATTAATTTTCTGTTATTTACTCAATAACTTCTCACAAATACAAGTCAACTTCTCACCGACTTTGAATAGGATTACAGGTCAGGTGGATTGCTTGTCCGTTTACTATTCCTTGCAACAAAAAGCGCCTGTAGTCGGTTTTCAATTACTACGACAGCTACCGGTATGTAATTAAAA
This sequence comes from Megathymus violae, assembly GCA_003671415.1. Classification (NCBI taxonomy): domain Eukaryota; kingdom Metazoa; phylum Arthropoda; class Insecta; order Lepidoptera; family Hesperiidae; genus Megathymus; species Megathymus violae. Next base: position 388,706 of record PDGT01000128.1, read on the forward strand.
TATCCAATGTTCGTTCAGCTGAGACGTCGAAGAGCGAGCGCAGCGCGTACCCCAAGGCGGGGCTGATCCTGCGCACCGCCGCCATGAAAGACAGCGTCTCCAGTGACTCCTCCGCGCACGCCGGTAACTACCCCTGCAACCCACCCTATATTTACAATCTTTCATTCGTTCATTTTTATGTAAAATTCGATATTTATAATAACTATTACGAATTTGGAAAATTCCAGTATATGCGAGTCACTGATTAATCACTGTATTATTTACATTTAACACTTTAGAATTTTCGTCGCTAATAAAACGTGCTTGTGTTGGCCCAGATCCGTAAGATGTAGATCAGCAAATGACTTGTCAGCTTCTTTCTTTGACAATACACCTCCAGACGCCTTAAAGAATAAAATTATTTGTCTTTACTTGATTGTATTTTATGACTGTACTCAGTTCCACATAATATTAATACAAAAATACCGATCTCGGTGTACTGAAGGAATATGTTAGGTCACACAGCTACATAGTATGGCTGCATAGTAAATACAAAAGGAGATCGAACGGTACGTTACACCTAATAGTATTAAAACCTTTACGAAACTTGCTTCTGATGGTACTGTAGGGCTTTACCTGTAGTTTGGTAAACTGAAGTTTTCAGGCTTCCTAAGGAATACATAAGATAGGGATCTATCGTTGCTGGATTAAAGTAAATACTTTCCTGGCAGGCCTCACCCGCACCGACAGCGAGCACAGCCTAGGCTCGATGGAGGACACCGCGGTGACCGCCAGCGAGCAGCTGGGGGACGGCGTGCGCACCGTCACCACCACCACCACGCGGACGCACACCCAGGGCGGTCAAAGCGGCAAGAGGACCACGGAGCGCTCCTTCCTCGACAGCTCCACTAAGGTCACCGGCGTCCAGGACATTCTCACCAGAATGAAGAACGCGGATATCGGTAAGCTGATGTCAGTGTCGTATGAGTTACTGTGTGATTCACACATGCGGAAGACCAGCGCCGGTTGTCTCCTGACTACCAGCAAAATGTTGAGCAGGATCCGTTTCGTAATGTTTGCAATTAGGCTTTTCTCACCGTTCTGGTTGGCAATCATTGTAATGATTTATAAGCCGATTAAACGTGTGTTTTTGTCTGTAATAATTGTAAATATTATGAATAAATGATATGTCTACATGACTCCGAAGCCTCACCGTACCTCCGGTGAGCTACCACGACGGAACGAATCTACATAACTGACTCTCGAGAAGTAGCCAGTATATTTTTCTGTAGATACAAAGTGTTACGTCTTATAGAAATCTCGTACTATAATTTTATTACTTATTTATTGTATAAATAGGTAAAAATAACTAAATCTGTTAATAATAATACGATAATATTCATGGTACTAGTTAGATGGACGTCTTTCTCTCGCACATCTCCATACCTGAGAGTTCTTCATAGTTCACAAAGTTATGTGAAGAATGTCAACCCGCACTTGGCCAGCGTAGCCGATTACTGCCCTGGCCCCTCTCATTGTGATGGTGGATGATAGTATGAGCTGAAATAATGAATGACGGTGAAGGCTCGAAGTAAAATAGCGCTCGTTTCGCAGTGATCGAAGAAGGCGACAGCAGCGCTGACACGGAGGCGCGCGCGCTGCTCAACAAGTTCCTGGGCGCCACCGTGCTGATGGCGGGCATGGAGGGCTACGTCTCCGAGCGACCCTCCGGCAAGCTCGTCGTCACCGAACAGGTCAGTGCCCAGTGTCCTTCGAATTACTTTTAATGTAGTATAACCCACCGCCCACCGCAATATTGAAATGTGATTCAAATAGAGCTAGCTAAAGATGACCCGATAGCTGATGTAATGTAAATGAAAGAAATGTAACCATAACCTGAACGAAACATTCGAATATTGTTCATCACTCTCGCCTTCCTCTTTCTCTCCGATAGTACTGACCCTCTCATTAAATAACGTAAAACCGATGGTGTGGAGCCCTGCACGCCAGTGGGTATCGAAGTGAAGTTCCCTTGTCGGTTTTTTAAATTCCTTATATGTATTAAGAAATTCAAATTACAATTGTTAGGTATAATCGCCCGGATCAGACCTCTGTTATAACTATTCAACGGGACAACGAGTTACTTTTGCGCTCCTGTTCATTTGGGCTACCGGCGTCTACTGTACGTGTAGTTGAGAAGTCGAGTCAGTCATCAATGTCCTCTGCAAAAAGTAACAATAATTGATATCAAATGCAACGTTTATTAATCTAAATTTGATTTTTATTCAAACATATCCTCATAACGAATCATTACGTTTAGTCTATAGAGCGATGGCAGAGAGAGCCAGAGAGAGAGCAGAGCGAAGGGCAGCCATCGCCGCTTCGGCTTTATTTCCTTTCAGGATCGAAGTGATGAATCCTCTCGTCCATGACCATAAATCGGTTCAAATATCGGTTCGCAACCGCTTTCCACCTGTCAACGATGTCAGTTAGTTCGTTATATTGTTCGAACGTTAACACCCGTCGACCGATGCGCCGACACGCCGACACGCCGATACACCGGTCGTCAATAGCGACCGTCCGTCTGGTCTTTCTCATGTTTAATAAACTATAACGAAGACGACTCTTCGGTCAGACTTCATAATTCCCTCCTCTGTGGACGTCAAACTTCTTGCTCCACCGTGCAACTGTAGAACGTGGAAGAGCCAAGCTCCGATAGGTTTAGATTCAAACGATGGCTCATCTGCTCGTTTGTCGACTATTTACATAAAAATATATATTATAGTCCCCAGCAGCGACCTCGTACTTATATGATATTTCTATCCTTCAGTGAGGATGGTATAATCGAGTTGTTGTATATTTTTTAAATTTTAAAACCTCTAGAAATTTCCCGTAATAATGTTGATGGTTTCTGATTTTTTCGGATCAACCATCGTGCAACTACGACAGATGATTTGAAAGAAAATTTGCATAGATTTAGTTTTGAAGTATTATTAACAATTTAATTGTCCTTTCTTCAAATTTCAAAATTGATACCTTGAAAATCACATGTAATGTCAAATATATACATATTAATGAAAACGTGCCTGTAGAATCGCCGGCAGAACCGGGAATGTCTATCGGGAGACATTCAACTTTACACAATGTTATAAAGACTAACGTTATCATAAAATCGGGCGTCTTTTCATCGCGCTTGAGTCGAACGCGCGAAAATCGATGTCCAGGCAGAATGTGCAGCTACCACTACACGAGCTGGCACGCTGCCCGGTGCGGTGAGACACCGCCTCCGCGTGCGCCCTTGCCCCGCCCGAGATACCCGGGACGGGGCTACGGTCCCGGAACTCCCATAGTAATATCAGAAATTAATCACGATACTGATATTTATCTGTAATAGGGACGTTATGGAGCTCCGTAACCGTAACCGAAACGATCGGATATCCATAATAAAAATATATCCGAAACCGTAACCGAATCCGATAAAAAAGTTTTGGATAATTTCGGATAGCGGTAGAACTTAAATAAACCATGTTATGACTGATTTACGTTGACCGTGCCGAGTTCTCATATTAAATGGTTTTTATTATTTAATTAGTTTTTTCTGTGATTATAACACCACATAAAACCTAGAAACAAAGTAAAATTTTGTGAATACATTATATATTTTTTCCAACTTGTAAATCATCTTATATCAGTGACCGTAATTATCCGAACCAATCGGATAATCCGAAATAATTTCATATCCATAACCATAACCGAAACCGGTAAATTATTATTAATGTATCCGTATCCATATCTGGATCTGAAATATCATATCCATAACATCCCTAATCTATATGAAATAAAATGAAATAAGATTTTATTCGAAGTTGATTTTTACAAACACTTTTCGAACGTCAAACTACGCCATCGCTTCAACAAATCCCTACCGTGACCGGTCCCGGAAGAAGAAGTGGCAAGAAACTCCCGAGGAGTTTTTTTTTCCTACTCACAGCTACGGAACGCACTTATGAGTAATTATCAAGTTTGTAATAACCGTTCTTCATAAGAATGCTTTTGCCATGAGTTCTTATTTACAGTATGGCATTTGTGTCAATTTTAATGGAATTTTATTATAAATATTAACACATCTACCCATGAGTCACCAGTTATGCTTAGTCTCGTCTTATTTGTATATTACTATATATTATTTAATAATAACTGCGAATCTGTTACATTGAGTTTCTTGCTATTATTGATTTAAATACAGTTTTAGCTCAATGAACCTTAATTGTTTCAAGAATATGCCTCACACAAAACTTTAAATTAATGGAAGTCACCAATTTTGCGATGCGATAAGTCTCCTCGATGAATTTAGTTGTTTGAATTAGAGGGTGCTGGGCCTGTTAGGGCAACAGACAAACAAGGCGTTCCATTTCTGTTTCGGGGAAAAATAATAAATATGTAAACGATTTCGCATAGACCGCGATCCGGGGTTGATGTCAGATGCCTACGAGATGTAATTGGCTAGCGTGCACTTTTGTAGGTTCATATCAATAAAAGTTTATTATTTCGCGAGAATTAATACCCGTCCACAAATAAAATGTATTACAGACGATATGAGTTCCATGATGGTCCGTAAATAAGCCGTGTGCCAAGTTCGCCATCCATCAAACTCGCGTCTTCTATTTCCACGTTAGAATCAAGTCAGCATTAGGAATAGAATTGAGATATTAACGTAAACACTGCGCGGAGGTCTCTGTGTTGAGAGGTTTACAAAGCGACAAAGACAATAAACAGATAACGTTAAAACGTGTTATGAAAGTAGGCCAAAAACAAACATTTTTTGCCTTTATACGCCGCCAGCGCGACTCCGCGGTGGACCTCGGGTCTCGAGCAACGTCGACACACACTACTCATCACTCATATGTCAGAGCAGCGAAAAGAATTGGAACCCTCCGCTCAATAGGCACGTTCGCTAGCACCTGGGCGTCGCCGTCGGGGTGCTTATGATATAAAAAAAAAAGATAAAATATTAAAATCAGAACAATATAGAAATTTCATGTACAACGGATAACAGTTATAGTTTTAAATGTTTCCCATTTAATTCATCTTTAGGCACCTACCTGACGAAAAGCTCATTCTTTTTTAAACGAAATATGTAGTTAAAATATTATATTACTCAGTACCTAAGTGTTAGTATATAAAGGCTTCAAATGCCGACAATATTCATAAAATGGTATAAGTAAGAAGAAATAACCCAAACGACTGCACATATGAACTCAAAATATTTTATTGACATTCTTAACGAGTTCACAACAATGTAGTATAGTTACATTGTTGCCTCGTGGTGTTAAATGTAATACGGAAACGACTGAATAAACTGATGCACAACGCAATTCAAATCATGGTCTCGACCGTCTCGACCACCCGCCGGTGCACGGTGCACGCGGTGCGGCGGCGGGGGTCAGTAAACAAAAGTGCTGTGCGATGCGATGCGCCCGCTCGGCGTTGCCGTTTTAAGCCACGCGCGGGAAAACGAAAATTGCCAGCAAAAATAACATCGCACTATCCTTTCATGCCCGAAATGAACTAAAAACCTGCGCACGGCACGCCAAATCGGACCTTAAACGCGCGGTGGCCGGCAGGGCGGGAAGAAAACTTGCTCGCGGGGCTTTCGGCACTATATTTGGTGCGCTGACGTCGAGCGCGGCGACGCGCGCAGTCCGCGCCGGAGTCCCGCGCGACACGGTGCGACCGCCGTTTAAATTTTATACAAATATATACAATTATTAACGTACATACTATACATTTGAAATCCTTAGCTTAAAATTGGACATTCCTTGAAATTGACCACGTAATAAATTCAGTGAAAAGCTCACTTTTCAGGATTGCGAGTGTCGATTTAGAAGTTTAAAGTAAGTTGCTAAGCTGTTTTTTCATACTTACCATGAAAGATAGTTTTGAACTTTTGTATATTTGATCGTTACTAAAACGTTTATTTAAATTCATTTAATTGTTTTATGCCATATTTAAAACAGACCACGACAAGTACAACGCCTTCCTAATAATCCTTTATGAACGTTCTAAGTAACGAAACTTATTTTTAATCTTGGATTTTAACTAATATTTTTTTCACTATTATATTGTACATGCCGTTTTTTCTTTTGTTAAACCTGCTTTATCAAACAAGCAAATGATATTATGTATTGTCATCAATCGGGTCGAAGGACAAAGCATAAAGGTTAAAATCATTAAATGAATCAAGTAAATAAAAACCTTTGTAATTAAAACCTTTGTAAATAAATGGCGTGAAAAATCATGACGCAAGCGAATAAAATAATAATTTAATTTTGTATCCATACATTCTTCAGCAACATCATCGCAGTTGCAGAGAGATAATTTTAAAGTTTTTAAAGTTTTAAGTTTTAAAGTTTGATAAGAGATAATTGTAATTTCCTTTGTTCCTTGTAATTAATTCCGCGTAATTTCGCCGCTCTTCTATCCTAATTCTAGTAATTGGACGCCATGAGATGGCTGTCGAATTCTAGCACGGCGTCCCAAAGCCAGATCAACCGGCCGTCATGTAAACAAGGAAATTCGATTTGACGTCGATTTTGGCTTCCTGCATCGTTCCTCGCCGTTATTAATTATCATAAATAGTTTCATGAAATCACCATGAATATTTACAACTCGCAGGTTAGATTTCAGGTATATCTACTGTACTTCTATTATAATAGGATATGTCCGTATTTCGCAACCTGACGACGGTCAAATTCTTAACTCGGAGGGCCGTCGCCACCACGGCCGCCGCCGGCGCGTCGTTGTTTCGCATTTTTTTCGTATTTGTATCACTATTTTTCTGTTGTCGCATGTCAAGTGTGTAGTTGTAGAGTAATGTGTGTGCGTGTGAGTGTGTGTAACGAGGCGACGACGCACGAGCGTGACGCCTGACGGACACAATGCTAGATCTTACTATATGTACAGGTATATGAATGAGGTTCCCGTTTCTGCTCGTTCATATGCTAAGTTTCTACACCTACTGTAGGGTGTGGAGCAACAGAGTGGAAATAAAAACAAGTCAACTAATATCTGGAAAATTTTATTCACAAAGATGAATGAAAATTATGATAAAAAATTATAAATTGAGAAAACGTCCACATCGTGTTGGCCAGTAAATACAGCCTATGAGCCTCAAATATTTCTTCTCTCTCTATACTTAAGACTCACGGGGAATCCCGCACATAAATGACTCCAAATTCTTTACATTCACTCTAAGCAATTTGATTCACCGCAGACTTATAAAAGTAACAAAGTATTTCTAATTACTTCACAACCCTAAATATTAGTCGACTTCAACAACTTCTGTACGAGAATCTCTCGCTGACAATTAACAGTCTATTTGCCTGAACTTATGAATCTCTTACCTTTCCTATGTGAGAGTACTCGAAGCGATATCAATTTCATGAATACAAATATGTATCTATCATTGTTACTCGAAACATCTTTTAACCAACAGTGAAGAATAGATAAGTTATTAAAACCGTCTCTATCTTGCGTTAAATGCAATTTATTTCAACAAGAAATTATATATTAACGCAGTGTGATGAATTGTAGAAAATTTTGGGTTCACTGTTTTTGTGAGTTTCTTTGTTATACAAACGATACCACACTAGATGTCTGTGTTTATGCCTCAAGGCACAGTTTTCCTCAACACTGCTGTGGGATTATGATAGTTGAAGTTCATTGCACAGTTTCTAGGCGCTTAGTCGGAAACCCCGCAAACCGCACCACAGACGGGTGTCAATTATCCAAATAGTGTTGATAGATCCTGATGTTACGACTTGTGGTGAGGAGGTGCAATTTCGCTGCGGATATTTTATTCGAATTGCGGTCTCACCCGCACCATGCGTTGACTGGGAAAGGATGCGGCACTAAGTCCGCCCTTTGTAAACATCTAGTTTTATCTAGGTTGTACGATAGGAAAAAATATAAAAGTTAATTCACACGAAAGCCACATTTCTCCTCTAAAATAAATTCTATCTTCTATCAATCGAGTTCGGAGAAAAACTGTTATTGTCAACAATCTATATGTCACATATGGATTTGGATAGCTAGAATAGTTGTGGTATCCTTCTTCGGTGGTCTCCTTGTGCATGTATTTCGGTGTGCATCACGGTGTATATTTCGCTGACTGGACGGTTCGAGCTCCCAATCTAGCCGCGAACAACCACAGGCAGAAAATACCGTAGCCCTATTCTGGTCCCGAGCTACGGAGACACCTGGTTTTCCTCTGCGGTGAGGTTAACCTGACACGGAAACTGTTGAACGAATTACCACCAGCCGTATTCCCACTGTACTATGATGTGGGAATCGCCAGGAAACGGGTGCACGGCTTCCTTCTCGGCCAACTACACATTGATCCCCAGCGACCCGTGTGATCCGTGATCACTTACCATCAACCGACCCGTGGGCTCGGATGCAGATCAGATGTTTATTTGCATTGAATACATCTAAAGTTACAATGGTCCTGGAGCCTTGGTCCTAGATTATTAAATAACTGTACAGTATTCAGTCATTAACTCGGCGACTAATCGCTCTGCTCGTTATTCTGTTATATCTGATATATGATTATTTTAATTTACTTAACGCTTCGAAGATTGTACCTATCTATCAGAAGCGTGCCGCATGTACACGTATGTCGACGATGATTAGTAAATTGGCAAATCGATCGAAGTAATCGAAGCGTTCGACAGTGTCTTGAACGACCTCACCGTTCTCCGCCGCCAAACGAACGGCAGGTGCGAGCTTCGTGATACGAGCAGCGGTCCTCGTCGGCGGCGGTGTATAGTACCCACTGCTTTGAACTGTACCGTACCGTCGACACGTTCACCGATTTGAACCTTTCGTTTACGTCACTTACAATGTTTGTTGCTATATTGCAATTTGTTACTCTCATTTTAGCCCCATTTCAAGGTAACAGTAACCTTCAAACAAATATTTAAATTTGACGTAGTTAGAAAAAAATATCAATATATATTTTATTACATTCATAGTTCAAAGAAATAAAAAAAACAAATATATAGCTACTATTTCCTTGAACTTTTTGATATATCGTAAGGTCAGCCATAGCGGTCTATCAATATTTTAATCATTTCTATTCTATTTCTATTTAGATACTTCCGTTCCTAACCTAAATTAGCAGAAAGCGTCGGTAATCTATGAAAAGTTTTAATCGCCCTCTAAGCAATTTATACCGTCGACTATACGTAACGGCCACAACTCACTAACAAATCAAAGATTGGATTCTGTGATAGTGACGACGTATATAATAAGTTTAAAATCCGCTCCGTCGTCTCCCGCCACCGCCGGAGCCGCACAGGTCAATCGAGCGCGTAACCCGAACCGCACAGGGCGTTCACTCGGCTCTAATTATACGCCACTCAATCCCATACTCGTGCCAAATATACTCGAAGTGGGTCAATTGCACCGATGCGCCCGCCGTACGCTTGCCCACTAGGAAGTGGCGCGAGCGGTTAATCGTGTTAGCGAGTCCGACGCCCGCGGCCGCACTGTTGACGGACGTCGGCGGGCAGGCGGCGATACTGGACCGCGGTGGATGTTGAAAGAACAGTCCGCGGTACAGATCTGTTGATTCGGGAAAGAAGACCTCTAAAGAACTAGAAAACGAGAGAACATTGTAAGTTTATGTTTGTGAGGACTACAGAGGACCCTTATATTAATAGTTACATTCAATTCAGGATATTTTTGTGTTCCAACGTTTTCTTTTTAATGTTTAAGTGAATGAATGCATATTTAAATATTTAGTTGTATGAATTTTGGGCTTATTATTATGATTTTTCTAGCATCGAATAGACATAGCAATAATAATGGCGTAAAAACAGGATAAATGTAACGACATAATAGAGAGTCAATAAATAATTCAACACGTACAACCGAGCCGTTTGGAATGTACTCAGGCAAGGTCTCTTAAAATTCCTCAAAAAGATTTCTTGGTGTTCTGGTGCGACGTACACTCGAATAACGTCAAATCACCGTGTCTTTGTTTGTTCGCCAAGTCCAGTGTCGACGGAAATACGCGTCGCGTGACGTCAGCTAGTCCCAGGAAAACATGCCGTTTATTTATCTTCCTCATCTTCATTGATACGCTTTAAGGAATGTTTTTTGAAGTGAATTGTATAAATCTCATACAATATTTATAATTCTACGCTGTGGGATATTTGAAATTTAATTTGGGATATTTCGGTCTATTGATCGCATCGACGACCTCGGCAGGACGTCCCGACTCCTCCTAACGTTATGTTCACAGTCACTCGTGATCTTTCGTAATTGAGAAAATGTTCACTGTTACTAAATAAAGACATGACTTTATATTAGGTGGGCCGCTCATTAGAAGTATCGACGTTCACTGAAAGATGGGCCTACACGGGAGCACTCGTGGCTCGGTGCCGAGCCAACCGAGGCGAGCTGCGCAGCCGCAGCGGGAACTAACGACCTAATGCGTTCGAACGATCCAACGCTACATTTGGTGATGCCCCTTTTCCGAAAGGCCAAGGTTGATCTTTTTCCGTTCTGAATCAAATGCGTAGTCAATAAACAAAGAACACGTGAAAGTTTTTTTTAAATAGCATTTACGCATAACGCATAACGCTGTGAGAGAAAACTGAACCAATTTTTTTCACGAAACAGCTTTGAGTTATTCGTATTTAATTATGGCGTCTTCAATTATATTAGATGGATTATATCGTGCATAGGTCAACTGATTTTATACTTATTATCTGTGTGTTTTTCTGTTACATTGCACAATGAACCCAATGAACATAGCTAAAATTTTTAATGATTCGTATACAGTATCTGTAAGGGTTCCGAAATACAATCGTCATTTATTTATTTATATAAGTACCTATTGTTAATAACACATCCAGCCGTTCGTCCGGTAGCGCCGTCCACAAGTTCATTGTAACATTAAATAAATAGAATACCTTGTATCTGCGGTCCGTTCCCGCTGCCGGTGCAGGTCCAGGGGGCGGCGGCAGCCGACGGTGACACCGTCACACTGTCGCTGTATGCCAGATTACCGTATCGAGTACTTATTACAGTCTAGTTAGATTTTATGTTTCAACACAAAAATAGTCTGAAGTTACCGAAGTAATAACTTCAACAACGTTGACACATTCCCCCCCGACCGACGGTGAAACGGTAACGTAGCCGGAGCGGTACATTAATAATTTTAAAAAGTTTCTGTATAGAGGCTTAGAGAAAAAACATATTTCTTTGGAATTTTTGTCTATCCGTCCATCTGTCTCTCCGGCTGCTCCAGTGCACATGTCACGCAGATACCATTCAACTGATTTAGATGACCCTGACATATTTATAAACTTACTATGAGTCATTACAGTACAGTACGTATATGACATCTATATGTATGTATGTATTAAAATAACATCCGCGTGCTGGTTCAGATGAACAACTGTTTCTTTTGATATTACCGGAAAGAAGTTGTGTGTCGTCCACAACACGAGCTGCCACACGCGGCGAGCAGCGCGGCGGACTGTACCTTCACGGACTTCACCCACTTTCACCAGATTCAACGTTAGTTTTGAGTGTCGGCACACGCTTCGTCGCGTCCGCGCAGCCTCCTCGGCTTGTGCATAAAATAGAAATGCTGTGTTCGTACTGTGATAAAAATCTCTAATTTCTACGTTCGCACTGTAGTATAATGAAAGCAGAATAGCTGATATTGATTCATTCAGACATTCCAAATCACAAATTGACGCAAATAAAGAAAACATAGAGCCCGATCTTAAGCAGTACATAAAAGATTAGTTCAAAGATGTTTTGCGCGTCAACTGCACGCGATTTGATAGAGAAATATTAACGGTACATGTCATGAAACGATGACAATCGTTAGAGCCTCTCGCGGTTAGATCGGCAAAGTGGCCGGCGGCGGCGGCGGCGGCGGCGGTGCGATTTCCTTAATCTCTTATTTTTCCATCTGTGGAAGTGAAACACCGTTACAAGTATTACTCCGGCCGCGCGTGACGCGCCGCAGACTCCCGCGTGGCGGTGTGGACGAACGTGGACCACGTTGTCTAAATTAACCTTGAGACGGATCATGTGTACCAAAAATATTAACTTGAAATTAATATTTTGCAGCGATATTCATATAAATGTAATAAATGCAACCTATTTAACAACGAAATGTATTCGGATAGTCCATGTCTTTGAGTCACCGAATAAAGTACTCGTACTTAATGTCTCGCTAACGCTTAGAATACTTTTTGATATTGCGCCATTTAAATGAAGCTGTATAATGTACCTCTTAAAACATTAACAACTAATCTACCCCCAGCTATCGTTATAACGCAACTACACATATTAGAAACAAGGAATCAGCTGCATAATAGTTCTCGCCGCATTCTTTCAACTCGCTGACCATCGAGCATCCATCTTCTCCACCACAGTCGCCTCTCCACTAGACCATTCGGGATTAGTTAGCGGGACCGATATCGCCACTACATCAGCGACCCGCTACATTGGTGACCCACGACATTGGCACGCGCTACATTGGTAACCCACGACAAGGAGGAAGACACCTACCAAATGGAAGAAAATTTCCAGTATATCTCTGTCACTGAGAATTCTACTGAGATATGAATTACGATTTCGTCAGTCAACTTCGACAATCAATTAATCAAGTAATACAACCGCAAAATACATCATCACATCGAAATAAGAAGCCAATATTCGTTCATCAAGATTTACATAACTGTCAGCAAGTTTTTATACGAAACGATTCCGTAAAGAAACAATTTCAACCTACCTACGATGGACCTTATAAAGTTTTAGAGCGAGACAGCAAAACTTTTAAAATAGAATTACCCGGAAGAAAGTCATCATGTATGCCAACTCAAACGAAATCTATTATGAAGACTACAAGTCATGGACGTGTCGTCAAGCCTTCGGTACGCTTTCGCTAGGGGGAGAGTGATGTAGCAGCTGTGTAATGTACCTCTTAAAACATTAATAACTAATCTACTCCCAGCTATCGTTATAACGCAGCTACACATATTAGAAACAAGGAATCAGCTGCATAATAGTTCTCGCCGCATTCTTTCAACTCGCTGACCATCGAGCATCCATCTTCTCCACCACAGTCGCCTCTCCACTAGACCATTCGGGATTAGTTAGCGGGACCGATATCGCCAATACATCAGCAACCCGCTACACATGTAACATTAATTATTGGTTTAACCAATTTGCACCACGTAAGAAAAGGCAGGCAAATCGTTAGGTTTGTCCGATAGAGGCAGGCGCTGCTCGCGTGGCACGAGCCACGAGCCACGAGCCAAGAGATGCACCATTCAGGTCGGTGTAAAACCAGCACCCGGTAGATGTAACTGTGTGAAGGTTTTTAATGCCAGTGCAGGCGCAGGGAGTGTGGAACGTTGAGATTGGTCGTTTTTCGTCTCACTTTACTGAAAGCGATCATTGGAAGGCTCACAAAACATACAGCATATGTGAAAACGTGTGTGTTACATTTAGTTACATATTTACCGTTTGATTCAAACTTTATTAATGCTATGGAGACGTATAAATAGCATAAACTGTTATTTATTCGATGTCAGTCGACGCATGCTGCTCCGGCCAGGTAAGAATAATAGGTCGATGCAACCGCAGAGTGAGCTAAACGGAAGAGCTGGCCACTGCGAGCGGGCAGGTGGGTATAGTTCACGGAGCACCTCAGGCGCCTGGCGTCACGCCAACGGTGAGACTGCTGTTGCCGTAGACAATCGTGATATTAGAGCGTAGGCTGCCTCAACTCGCGAACTAGGGGAACTGGGGGCATCAATAACGAATTTTGTTTCATATCCGAAAAATATAACTAGAGAGAGATTATTGTTTTAAACCTTCTACAACTTCAACTTTTTGTTTATGATTTACGATCAAAGAAACCTACGTACTCTAAGCTATTTTATATAATATTTTACTGTATGTATTTGCTACAAAATGCCAATTGACCCACTAGTTTCAAGTCCATTTTAATTTTTTTTGGCAAGTAAAAACATTTAAGCCGATCAACAAAATCAATAGTAAATAGTATATTGTTGTTTTTTAATAGAAAATTCGAAATTAGAAAAAAAAAACAATGCTCTTGATATATACCCACCTGCCCGCTCGCAGTGGCCAGCTCTTCCGTTTAGCTCACTCTGCCGTTGCATCGACCTATTATTCTCACCTGGCCGGAGCAGCATGCGTCGACTGACATCGAATAAATAACAGGAAACATAACTGGAAACATTGTATAATTATATACCTCAAACGGTCGTCGCATGCAATCTGCAAACCACATTGAAATTACTGAAAAGCGGAGTGATCGCTCGGCGCGTCTCTCACGTCACGGCCGTGCACGCAGGTGGACTCGTTTGGTCGGTAACTCTCTCTGTTAACGCTTCGTTTAAAGAGTCATTACGAGGCAAAAGTGCTGTTGTTTATACACACACACACACACACACACACACACACACACACACACTCACAACGTAATTGCAACTATTGCATATGTGGCGGTGCTATCGCGTACAACTGATTCGAGTTGAGTAGAGTGGCAATCTTTGGAAGTGGAAACCTTTAGAAATAACATTTTCTTCAGGTCTCTTACGTTTTGGAGTGCACGTTAAAATTTTAGAATGGTAATTGACTCTCGATTCTTTGTAACTTCATCACTGTCTATACCAGACCGTGACTAAGTGGTTCCTACCATTGATGTGTGGTAGCGTCACTTCATTGTGGGAGTAATGTTCTCGTAATGGCCGACGAGGATGTGAGTGTCGTATGTCCTTAAAAGTACATCAATGACCGCCGGCTCCCCGACGTACAGATGAAAAGCTCCGCGCATCGAACCGCGTATTTATTTTTACCGTCCGCCGTCGGTCTTTAGCCGGTGAGTCGGTGACTTGCCAAATATGTGGCCCACTGATCTTATACAATACAGGGAATAGAGGTCGCCGGCTAAATTAACTCGGCAACTTTACTTCCCGTCACCTAGTGCCCTAACGCTGATGTCACCGCGTCGATACTTGTGAAGGAAATGGGCCACGTCTACGTAAGTAACGTAGCACGTAGCTCCTACGGCTCGGACCGAGACCTGTAGCGACATGTTTACTTATGTACGTATGTCCTGCAAAACAACTTTCCAAGAGTCCTGCTGACTCAATCCTCGATACCGTAGTAACAGCAAGCAACAAGCCCGCTAGTTACTTGAATACACTCGTTAAAACCTTCGTTCTTTCATTTCCGCGGTACATATAGCATCTGGTTATGTAGCGCGTGCCGCTTACATCGCAAGAGTGCATAAATCGGCCAGTACGACGAATCGACGAATAGGTCCCTCGTACATGGCGCGTGTGATTCGCGTTAAATCGATCATCGCGAGAAAATTCCCGCAATCGACACGAGCGGGCGGGCGGGCGGCCTGCGCCGCGCGACCTACAGACATACATTCAAACAATCGTTGCAACTCTTAAATTGAATCAACTAACTTTGTTTTCATAAAATTTTGTACAAAATACACAACATTGACAGGGTAAAAATCTAATTAAAATGTTGCAACTATTGATTCAGGTCAGATACCTGAACCAGCCAAGATACTTTTAATAAAACCAACAGAACTCTCCCGGTATCTAATTTACTTGCAATAGATAAATAGAGGAATATACAATATAGACGGTTAATACTATAATTACAACAGAGACGGTTGTAGACAATTGTGCCATTGGCAGGAATGTAACACCAATTAAAGTTAACGAAGTTGATGAACTTGTCTCTAGGCTTGTAAGAAGCGGTCTCTACTGGCGATGAGACACGCCAGTGACTGTAAACTTTAAGAAGAAGTAGGGATATACCATCTAGCAGGAGCATGTACCTAATACGCTGAACATTGACCACACGTTACGTTATATACGATAATGATCAACTTTGCACAAATAAAATTGTCAGGAAAAATATAATGATGAAGGAACATTAATTATAATTTATATATAATGAAAAATATGTACCTTGTGTATGTAAGTAACTTAAGAATAAAATAATGAGTACTTCTTCTCTCTAATATTGCAGAATTCGATAATATTCTAATATCCAAAATATTTCATCGTCTATAATCCCCTTTACTTTCATGAACGTATACAGGTAACATTCTTCTGTTCCTTTGTATTTATATATTTGCCATATGGCGAGTTGCCATAAATTGATATTACAAAGGAACCATAACGGCCTGTTGAAACGTTATTCACAGATTAATTGAATTCATTAGTAGTAGGTACCAAACCAAATATTTACAACGCAATACTTATTTAAATTTGACCAGTACAGATAATCACAGGTGATAGTTACGTCATCCTTTAACTAATCATACTTTTAAAGTCTTCTTTTTATGTCCGCGTGACGTCTTTCTATGCTACGTACAACGGTTCGATCTCAACGATCTATTTTGGGGTTCGTTACTAAGCCTTCCTTCTTTCTTTGTATTAAATACAAATACGGAATTTTCGAAAAGACGAAATTGGAAGCGCCCTTCGTGAATCACTCGCATTTCTGGGAAGAGCAGCGACCGCGCCAAGGGGATAGCTGTCCTCATACCGTTTGTGACTTTGTGGCAATAAGACTATAAAGGCCCAATACAGTCTCCTAAAACTGTTGTATTTCTATCGTTGTTGTATTTTATTACTTACTAATGACTCTTCACAACGATGGAAATTAATCTATTCCATATTTTCTTCGTCTTTTTTATTCAATGGTAACCGCGATCTTCCATTTTCCGCCGCACCTTTCTGAGACTCCGATATATCAATCAATAATGAAAATAATGTTACAAAGTAATTAAAGATGTTATTGTGTTTGATCGCTTTATAAACTCATAAGTTTAAATCACATTAATTTCAATTGCCGTTCATGGCAGTAGGTACATTGCGCCGCCGTCATGTTGTCCACCAAACGTATGTTAATTAGGTATAGTTTAAACAAACATTATTGTTGACAATGTTCCTCAACTATGCTATTAATTGATCGGGTGTCTTTATTTACAAAATGTTTTACTTACATAGAAGTCAACGTGGCCCCGTAATTGATTTTTAATGTTAATTTTACTAAGTAATCGTTCCTTCACGGGACCCGTTGCAAACATAACTAAAAATGCAAACAATAAGTAGATTGTATACACACATTAAAAATAAATATTTGTGATGACGTTGTAACTATACGGACATCGTTACTGTATATACAAACATCTAGAACATCTAAAAACATCTAGAGAATATTTTAGAGTATAACACATTTAACGTAATTATTCACCACTGAAAACAGTGAACCTTGAACCCTCGATCTTGAAATAAGTATAGAATGACAACAAAACTCCTGCAATGGCGCATCAAAATAAATTCTGTTTAAAACGGACGCAAATTTTCTTAAGCCGGCAGCTCCGCGGCGTTACTTGCATTCTTGCCGGTGCATTACGCGTTGTAAAGGATAACAGGAGTTGGGATTCTGCAGTAGGGACTGTTTGATGCCGCAATATCGAGTGGCTCAAATTCAAGCTTCACGTAAAATAGACGAAGGTTTCGATACAATGGATTTCGATTTATCTTTATTAAATTTCAAACAGTTGATTGCTTCTCACCAGCTGTATTTCTAGTCTGGTTGTAACTGCCAATAAAAACAAACAATGATGTTTAAATACCTATTATAAGTTCCAAGTCTACCGGGTTTAAAAAATAATCATTAAAAAATGCCAAATTCCGGACTGCGTTTTCTATCCCATATCGCCGCCCACGGCTGAGAATACATTCACAATATGACGAGAGCTCGGAGCTCGAGAATTAATTCGGGAATATGAAAAGTTTCACTACTAGTATATTACATGAATAAGTTCCAATGTCAGCGGTGTGTTCCGCGTGTCACCGCCCACCGCGCCGTGCTTCACCAACTGACTACTAGCTTTCAGCTACATACAATCTGGATCTGTCACCCAAAGACTAATAATATAAGATAATATAATAAAAGTCTGATATGCAAATAAATTATGAACCATATATCAAAAGAAAACAGCAATTAATAACAAAATTTGCTTTCACCGTAACCGTCACATAAGCGTTCACTAGTGACCTGTAAGTGACAGTAAACCCAAGAAGCCACACGTGGCATCGTTTCACGGCAGGCGGCGCGGTTTATGCGCTCTCTTTTTGAGATTATTGAATTCCTTGTTTGCTGTGCGCGACTGCCGAACGATGCCTGACGCTGTCAGACAGCCGTCAAACCGCGGCGTAGAGCCGTCAGACCGCAGCTGGTGGGGCGGTTGTCGCACGTTCAATGCACAGATTTAATAACTGTACCTGTAATGTGATATTGGTATTCCTTACTACACATTCATTGTAATATTTCAACTTAGCAATCGCTCTCTACTCGTGTCCCTGTGTTTGATCGTGCATTTTAAAGGACGAACCCATGAATGAGATCTAAGCAAGTTTCATGCATGTATAGAAATATATACCAACATACATTGTGTTTGCGGATTGTCGCAAAGTAAATTAATACTAATTTAATAACAATGAATTTCCGCAAAGTAACGCCTGATACTATCTACTATCAACTTGATCTAAGTACTTACTACGAATTGACAAATTTAATAAATTAATTCATAGTCGTATATTGAAAAGAACTTACTGAGTACCCATGGCTCTACGGCTTGTGTCGATTGTAGATGATAGGACGGTCCCTTTGAACGGGCGTTAAATGTTATGATAATATCATCTCCTTCAATCGACCCCGCAGAATGCTCGAGACCTTCTCGACTATGAGAAGAGACCTGTTCCTTCGCTAGGTCACTTATATAAAACTATCATGAACTAGTTAAACGCCCCTGATTCACTCGTCAACCGATCCTCAAAACAACAAAAAATTAAAAATAAAACTGCCCGCCTGATGGCCGTCGTCGGTGCGAAGTTACAAGGCCTTTCCCACTACGATCTCTAATAATAAATACAAAAATATTATACGCACATCTGCCAGGAATCTAGTGTAACACGTGCGGAGCGGAAGCGAACGGTACCGATCTTTTTATTTATCCTAATATTTAGAAAGACCTGTTGTGTCACTCCATCGTCGAATCTTCGTCTCAACCCAACGGCAGGGACAGTAGACGCAGCTATCAGCCGCATAGCAAACGTGTGGCTTGCTATTATGTTGCTACAGGTAGCTGTTGGACTACGTAGTGTGCATTCACATGAATTCACAGAAAACAGCCTAAACGATTATATCAAAAGTAAGACTCGACGCTGAACAGTTAAACCTTTGAAATAGTAAATAATAATAATAATACATTTCAAGTATCAAAGACTCATATAATGTTAGTATCACAATTACTTAATTGCTATGTTAGTATTTAACCTAAACTTAAGATCTAAAACACAATATGCATTACCAGTATAATTCAAATGTGTGTCATCGCTGAGCCGTTCCATTCGAAACTGCACAGCAATGACTCACATATTTGCAGTCTAATCTGCTAGCAATCATTTTCAGGATGTTGTTGGCACTACCCCGCAATCTGCGCACCAGGGAGCCACATCTTTTGCGCATCGTGGCATAAAAACAGTCGACTCTCACCGTCGCGAACATGCCTGATGCGCTACAAAAACGGGGCAATCCCATCAGCACCCTGAACCCATTATTGTATTGCACACGGAGAGCATTATAAGCCTTTTGCGAGTACATGGCCCACAGGTTGCAGGTGTAAAAATTCGTGCAGTAAGTTCTAAACAACGTGATTTTAACATTGTTTGAGCAGCGTGCAAACCTGCGATCCAACACATTCGCTCTAACTGACAGTGCCCTCCGTTCCGTCTCAATATCAGTATCGTCTTTGAGGTCGGGAGTCAACATATGCCCCGGGTACTTAAATTGATACACCCTCTCTAGCCGTGTACCATTCAGCAACACGGGTGGTATATTTTTAGGTGCTGTACGCCCGGCATCAAAAACCATCACTACACTTTTCTTTACATTATAGGTCAGACCATGCGACCCTACATAAGCCTCACATATAGTCAACAACCTTCTAAGGCCACAAATCGACGCACTCAGCAGCACCATGTCGTCGGCATAGCTTATATTGTTGAGACAAACTCCGTCTATGTAACAGCCGACCTTGGTGCCGCTGAGCTCGCCAAGCAACTCGTTCACGTACAGGTTGAAAAGCGTTGGTGGGTTAATACCCCCCTGCCTCACCCCGCATTCCAGCCCATACGGACTTGATAAGGTGCCAGCCCATCTAACACTATTGACCTGGTTCCCATACCAATATTTGAAAATATTTGTGAGTTCTGGTGGCATGTGAACACTTTCCATCTTTTTCCAGAGTAAGTCATAAGAAACCAGGTCAAAAGCCCTCGATAGGTCAAGAAAGCAAGCATAGATCGGAGTTTTTCGCCTGGAGTAGTATGTGACAGCATGCTTAAGACCCAATACAGCACTCTCTGTTGATAGACCAGCTTGAAATCCAAACTGGTTATCATGTGGTTTAAAGAACTTATTTAAATGTGTATTAAGCATGCTGTCAAACACCTTCGAGATGACCGTAGCCAATGAGATAGGCCGATAGTTCGCCTTATCGAATAGGTCACCGGTTTTGTTCTTTACGACCGGCACTACTATCGTTCGAATCATCTCATCAGGCATAAAACTGTGGATCATATAAAAATTGAACAACATGGCAAGAACCCTGGGCATATGTGGTCCTGCATACTGTAGGTGTTCAATGCCGAGACCATCATGGCCTGGGGATTTACCTCTAGTCATATGCCTAATAATATCTACTATTTCTTTTGGTTTAAATTGAATCCCCATGTCTCTGTTGGTCTCGACACTATTTCCTCATTATTTTGACACCATCTAAGACGTGACTTAAAAACTTTTCTAGCCTCACACATTTCCAAATATGTACTACCTGTGGTTGGTTCACCGTGCTCCAACCGCAACAAAAACTTACGCCTTGCCTCCCTATGAGCCCCGGCTACATGTTTATTCCAACCTACGACTTGGTTTCCTTTGACACATTTGACAGAGTTCTTGATCTCCCAACTCACCGCAAAGGCTTTCTGCAACCCTTGCACCACGTTTTTATATAATTCTGTAATAACTTATCTATGCTAGTCTATATTTATAGTAAAATCGATATTTTTCACCCTGTTTCTGCACTTAGTTCTGTTAAAGAGCCCAAATATATTAATGTTGTTTTCACCATCGTTGTGTCCATGTTGAACGAGTGTTATATTTAAATTATATAAGATAATAGAGAAGTCGTGTAACATCGAAGCGGGCGCGAACCGACCAGTTCGAGTGACTTCTAAATTTAAAATATATCGCGAGGATGTTTCTCCCGCCGCGCCACACCGGCCACACCGCGTCAGTTTGTAATAATTGAGCGATTTATTAGATCACGTTAAATCATTAAGATACATTCCTACTACTACCAATTATTGTGAACATTCGCGTTTGTAGATAATAGAAGTGGTTGCTTTTACATTTATAATAACCACCTAGAGGAGCATTCTATTAACTGATACCAACGACGCCGACGCAGTGATGTGTTAATTAATAGTTGTCATCCTCCGGTATGCGGTAAAAGGGCATCAAATAGGACCAATACGATTATTCTCGTGTTTATCCCCACAAACGTTCTTCAGCGAGTTTCAACAATCGCGAGCTGCTCGTTTTAAATGTTAAAAAATCGAAGACAACGTACGAAAAAAAAGTTGATTGTATTTTTGTACTTTTGAAGAGAGTCACTCTTGTAATACTACCTTGTATCGGTCCACCTGCTCGTAAGGGATCACTACGCCCCGTGGACATAAAAGTCTAACGTCAGTTATACTAGATGGAAGCCTAAAACATACACAACAGGAAGCTTGGCGATGTCAAGCATTCTGCGGTTCAATTTAATGGTAGATCTTTATATTACGGACCAAATTCAAACAGTTTAATTTGATAACTGAATCCTCACCTACTTAACAAATAATAATAGTAACATCAACCAAGGTTATATGGCTATTTTAAGTGTGAAATATGTCACATTCTGTGAAATAATTTTTATTCATTCGCTTTAGGATGCTCCCAGTCTGTTCGCCTAACCGCCGGCATTCGTAATATTTGAGTGTGGGATTGAGACACTTCACAAGCTAGGTGGGAGCTAAAAAAATCATGAGTGATGGCCGTGCGGACGACTATGCTTTTAAATACTGTATCGTTCAGCGTGGGGCAGCTGGTGCATTATCTAAATATATGCACTACTTGTCCGAAGAAAATTTGCCAGTATTTATATCGCTTATTTTTGAACTTTCGTCATGTCATTTATTACTTGTCGTTCGTGTGCGCATTCGTGGCTTTTAATTTGGGGTTAGAAATATTTAACAGCATATCACACGTCACAGACTATTCCACACATTGATATTTTTATTTTATATTACCATTAGTTTATATATGTGTGTGTGTGTGTGTGTGTGTAGAAATATGTTCAAATCTTCAATCGTTATCGATCATCATCATCCATTCAAGTTCAAATACATTTTTTTTAACTTAGTCTTTTTAGGACTTGTGATAAATGTCAACTTTAACTAGTCCGCAGGTATTTGGCCCGTGTTGTAAACCGAGTTCAGTAACCTTGCCATGTATCAACATCGGTGAGTTTAAGGATCTCTATGTGGACATCATCTGATCCTACAGATTTAGCATTTAGCACGTGAAAAAATTTTGTGATTTTCAAGAATACATGGGTATGATCCACTTGATCGGTAGTGGTCGATATAATAAGTTCTCTAGAATCATCCGCAAACAGACATTCGATATATTCCTGCCGAAGAGTAATTTCACTGTCTATGTGCTGAATTTGTATGTTTTTTCATCGACAATATGGTGATGACTGTGGATTTTGTGACCAATCATTGTTTTAACTTTTTTACGTAAATGGAATGCGTCATGCCATAAATTTTTGGTTCTGTATATGTACATACCTTTTCTCGTATCAGAAGTTTCGAGCAAAACTCACTTTCATCTGTATCACTGTGTCTATAGTGTTGTATTTCTGCTGGTCCATGTAGTTTACTTTTTTCCTCGGGGTTGTCAATTTTATCCGTCATCCTAGTTTCTTTAATTTCCCAGTTTCTAGGCCGAATATACTCTTTACTGATTTCAAAGTTTTGGTTTAGGTATTTCCCTTTCTTTATTCAAAACCCATTTACTAATTTCGTTTGATGTTTAGTTCTTATATTCTCGACATGAATGGCTCGAATGTTAATGTTAATATTCTAATCTTTATTTTCTACGCATTTTTCAGTTTGCTTGATAAGTGAGCGACAAAACAGTTGTGATCTGATTTTATATTAGCTCCGGGGTATGTCTTAGCACTTCTAGTACAGCTCTTAAAACGACGTTTCTCATTATATGATCGGGCTTGTGTTGGGGTGAAGTCCAAGTATACAGTCTTCTTGGCGGAAATTGAAAAAATGTCTTCAAGATAGCTAAGTCTTTTTCTTGAAAAAACTAAACAAACACATCTACTTTGTTATTTCTTTCCCCCAGTCAGTACTTTCGTAAGATTTCTTGAATTTCTTCCTCTCCTACTTTGACAATGAATATTTCATTCCCCAGGGACACAGTAAACCTCTTTCAGATGGTTGTCTTATGGGATGTGTTATACTGCCTATGGTCTATTACCTTTGTGTCGCCTCCGCCAGCTATTTTAAAAATAACCACCAGCGCGAATAGATGAAGATAACAATTGGGTCGGATAAGATGTGGTGTGCGTTCTCCCCTTGCTCCCCAAGTGTGCTATAAATATATTCAAATATATTTATTTATAAATGTTTCCTTTTATTAGGAGACGATACACACCGGCAGCGGGAAGGTCAGCAATCGACGCGCGCAGGAGGTGGACCTCGAGCAGTGCTGGGACGAACGAGTGCTGAGGAAACTCGTGAGTTTTTTACCATCACATATTGCAGCTCCTCTGCACCGAATGGGTACTGTAAACTCGATGCGTACTAACTTTCTAATCATTTATATAATTCCTACATACTTATCTTCTCGAAGAATGTGAGTAATCCCCATCGCAATCGGCGAAGTATAAAAAATCCATAAATCACGCGAATGTGAAAACTTTCTACAGTGAAATACCTGAAAGCAAACTTTAGTACCGTACTTCTCGGTGAACCAATTACAGCTTACGAGACATTAACTTTAGATTACATGTGTAACATTAAAAATCATTGATGACGCAATACTGAACATGTCGTCAGTTATCGATCGATGAATCATCCTCATTATCTCGACCGGCCTCGGGCGGTAGTGGCCGCTTCGTCTCGAAAGCTTCTTAAGAGTCTTAAGAAAGTTTACTAGAGGCCGTCGCTAACGCTCTCACTTTCGGCCAAACTGTAAATACGCCAGTCACGGTCTCCGAGAACGCCGGATACACGCATGCGCTCGATAAATATAAATAAAGTTTCTCACACTCTCGTATCGACAGATCGGCGATTGGTAAAATTGACAACGCAGTCGCTTCTTCTTTACTATCGAACGTGTTGATATGATATCGATGTTAGAAGGTTATTGGTGCATTGAAAA
This sequence comes from Megathymus violae, assembly GCA_003671415.1. Taxonomy (NCBI): domain Eukaryota; kingdom Metazoa; phylum Arthropoda; class Insecta; order Lepidoptera; family Hesperiidae; genus Megathymus; species Megathymus violae. The sequence goes on from PDGT01000128.1 coordinate 413,354, forward strand.
ATAGCTAACCGGTAATTGCGTCTTCATTTCCAAGACTATTTGCGCTATTGGCGCTCGTTTAAAGTTCCATGAACAAAAAAACTGAATCGCTAACGTCTCGGACTCCGTCTGTATGTTTGTCCAATTTACTCTCAGTTTAGTGGACGGTAAAAATTTTCATTTGTCACACTCATACACATCTCAGTGACCCAGCGAGAGACGTCATGACGTATACCGAAAATAAAGTAATTCTGAATAATATAACTTATACTCGGACCCCAAAGGAGTGTCGGTTCAATATAAACTCAAGTTTCCAAATCACTCGAAGATTAATGGATGCGATATCTCGTCGTGTGCAGACGAGACGCAAATCCGTTAGACTCGTACATAGCAATCGGCATCCTGACACTATATGGGGAAACGGATGGTCATTATAAGCCGGCTCGTGTGAAAGCGTTTGTTTTGATGGATCGATGAGGAAGCCGTGTATATATTAAACATTCGACTAGACTCCTCGACGCAAAAATTGCTCACTACAATTAATGCCTAATAGCATAAAAATATCAGTAAAATTTTATATAAATTCGGACTTGCACTTCCTCCGTGTGGAATAGAAACAAGGAGCAATATGTCGGTAAAATACACGGCGTAATTTATTTATTTACTATTAATGATTTATGCATCTTTACAACTTTAAATGTAGGTTGAGGATAACAAATCAATATTCAATAACTGTGATAAAAGGATTGTATAGATATATATATACATATGTAGAGCTCTTCGACCTAAGTTTCTCTGGAACAAATATGTCTAAAATAAAAATAAAGTTCAAATGTCACCACTGAAATTCATTGTGCTCAATTTATTCATTCGCTGCACGTATTAGAGAAATATATGTAGTTTCAGGCAGCTCGTCTGATTTGTTTATTTGAATATCTTAACATGTCACCACTTGATCGAACACGACTCGCCGCGTGCTTGTCACTCGGGTGAATAGCCGTACAGATTATCGCGTGCATTTGATTTTTGATTTAAATAATTTTATTTTATACGATTATTTGGTTTTGGTTGGGACGATGACATTACCAAAGTGGCTGGTGCAGTTTGGGCAAGAACGGCTAGAAACAGAGATCACTGGCGAGTGTCGGAGGAGGCTTTTACCGCTTTAGGTGGTCGTTATGACGAAGACTAGCTGATTTATTTATTTATTTATATGATTATTATTGTTACTTTTATGTACATTTATTTTTACAATCAATAAGTAAAAGTATTTTATCATTCGATTTATAAAATTTTATTTTCGATCATATTGGGTAACATTTTATCTAGTCTATTGTTGTGATTAATCCGACGTGTTCTTTTTAATAAATAAATAGATAAAAATAAATGTTAGCTCTCACGTGGTGCCGCCTAGATTATATCAAACAGGTTTCGCCGGATTGATCACATCCTTTACGCTACGCGAATGTTGTTGCACAGACTATAAATAACACATCCAACAAAACCTAAAATGATTAATATCGGCTTCATCCACCTGGGAGGTACTCACCACCTACATAATTTTTTTTGCAAAGCTCATCTATATTAATTGCTCCTAATAAGGTCGCCATGAGTAGGTGCGGTTGAAAAGTAGGTATTCTTCCTTATATTTATAATAACTAAGCCGTAAATATACGTTAAAATTTACTATACTCTCTTCTTTTGAAATCTTCTATAAAATAGGTATAATTATAACATATATAATAATAATGTATAATGGGCCATTCCAACTTCTAAGATGTTCCGAAATGGCGTTCGGTCTGTGAACTAGCACCGTGCCGCGGGCGTGACGCGCAGCCCGCGCCGGCGGCCTCTCCGTCTCCGTGACAATTAAAAATACCGATCACAATAAACAATCATTACCCGTGACGGAAATAGAGAGTGCGGCGAAATTCATTATCTTTTATCTTTGCAACTCCGAATAAGCGCTGCGCGATCACGATTACACTCACAAATGTAAAACAGTAAAATGGAGAACGGTCAGTTCCGAGTCGTCTGTGACCACTTCCGCCCGGTGGTCGCGCTGTTTAACCGGTGGCACGAAACAACACGAACGTTTCTTCTCCGTGCGGTACGAAATCGCACCTCTGCGGTGACGGCACCTTTACGAGTGCACTCGGTGACATTCGTGAATGGTTCGCCGAGATCAACCCCCGCTGGGACCACGTTTCAATAGTTCGTGTCGTGTTGACTGCGACAGTTACAGTCGCGACCGCAACCAGCCGAACGCCGGTTGTTCCAATTACTTAATACGAAATATTGTCACGCGTCATGTTTGGAGGGTGTCGCGTAAGTGTGTTTAAATCATTTTTACCGTAATATTATGAATTGTATTGCTTAGCTTGTCTCCTATGTGTACGTGGATATGAATCGTAGGGTCTTTTAATGAGTAGGTAGTGACCCACGCTCCATTCTGTACTCGGGAGCTCCATAACCCATAGCCGAAACCCATTCTCGAGCTCGGTTCTGCTTTATTAATTTGTAAACGAACTGTTGCAAGCCATAATTTGAAATAATTCACACATTTTTTTCAAATTTTTCTAATATATCTCAAACAATGCCAACTTCCTCATCACGGATAGTGCTTTAATATTAGTAATGATTCATTTCTCATGCGCTCCTAACTTTGGAAGGTCGAAGCAGCATCGGAACCTAATCATTATAACAAGCCGGGTGTAATTATGTTAAGCATTCCCTAGAGATTAAAATAATAATGTATTACTTAGTTTTACTAACTCATTATAAGTAAAACTTCATGTTTTGCATGACAAATGAAAATGTTTAAACGTAAGCCATTACTACAACCCACCACACTGTTACCGTACTAGTTACTCGCATGTACTGAAAAGAAAGATACAACTGAAGTCGTAATGGCTCACTCACCCAATTGGTACATATGTGTGTAATGTAATACGGACACCCGCATCGAAGTGTAATTGGTTATGAGCCATCAAGTGGAGTAACTAGACCAAGAAACGAAGTGTGTGGAATTTGCATTACCAAATGTGCAGAATAATGAAACATTAACTATGGAACAATCCGGTTGTCTTGGGTGTCACATTAGATAGTAAATTTCAGTGGGGCGTCCACATATCGGTTTAAGTCACGTAAATCTTAACGGGCTAAATTTAATTAAATAGGTGTACTCACCGTAGGCTGTTAATATATTTATAGTAATTTAGTATTTACACAAAAAATACATATGTACAAGCAGAATAGTAGTACATACAATTGTGAAACTAGAAATAGGCATAATTTGGTTGCGTCTTCATATCGCCTTTAAAGGGTTTTTTATTGGGATTTGACAAGGACGCATGGCAATAATAGTATCGAAACCAGATTCATGCAGGTTTAAACCTACTTTGTAATTGCCATGTGTTATTTTAAAAGCTGTGCTGAGGAGTTGCTTTCGCCGTTTCTTCGAATCAGCACTTTTTCGAACCGACGAGAAGCAAAAAATGACGTGCACGAGTATATTTACATAATGATTATATAATTTTGAATTTGAAACATATAAGCTGAAATATTGGTATTGCAGTTGGACGACTGCACAGACTACGAGCAGAGACGGCGCCTGCGCGCGCGCATTCGCACCCTCATGGCTGAACAGGAAGGTGAGATCCAAAAAGAATACCAAAGTATCTTATATATAAAGTGTTTGTACAAATATCAAAACTCGTGAAGTCAAAATACATAATAAGCAGTTACGAAAATAAGCATCAATTCATATTCTGAATAATGTACAAAAAATTACAGCATGCGCGAGCGCGGTGACGGAGGCACTGGCAGCGGCAGGCGAGGGTGAGGGCGGCGAGGCGGAAGACGGCGGCGAGCGCGGTGAGTCCCTCCTCCTTCCGCTGCTGCAGGGACTGCTGCACGGCGGCGGCTCGCGGCTGCTGGCCGGCCTGGGCGCCGCCTCACACGATGTAGTAGCGGACGTACGCCGATCGTTACAACGACTGCGCCACGCGTTAGCGCCACCCACCGCGCACCCACAGGCACGTGCACTTCTCGCACTGGCCGATCGGCTGGAGGATGCACTCGACGCCGCCGACCGCCTAGATGGCTGCAAGCGCCGCCCACGCCGACGCAGCCGCGCCGCGCGGCACACCGTCGGTGTCACAAGTGAGGAGCTCGAGGAGGCCCGCCGGATGGTGGACCGCGATCAGTTGGTCCTAGCCGCCGAGCCCGTTACGCCGCTTCAGCCTCCCGTGCCATCCGGCACAACCTCTGACGCGTCGACGGCACCCAGCGCGGAACAGCCGTCGACACCCGAGAGAAAAGGCAGCGTGGACGAGCAAGTCAGCTTCCACGATGCGGTGGCCGCGCGGCAGAAACCGCCACCTGTCGCTCACTCGGTCAGCTATGAAACCGCGTCTCGAGTGAGCCGGGACGCGCGAGTCGTGGAGCGCAGGACGTCGGCACCCCGGAAGCCTGACTTCTTCAGGCATTCGATAGCAGACGCTCCTCAGCCGGAGCCAGAGCCACCGCGCTGTGCCGCTGAGCGGTGGCACACGGAATCAAGACGGGGAATCGCTGCGATAGCAAACAAGTTCGATACGAAGGTTGAAAAGGAGGCACCGATCAAGCGAGCTCCTATAAACCGACCGTCGGCGCCGCCACAAAGTAAACCCACCGCCGACGAGGTTAAGCGATCCCTATACAGACCTCCGCCGCCGACATACAATTTCGCAGCTCCGCCCTCGGCCGACGACATGGCCAAGTCTTTGAATAGATTTACTGCCAATAAGCGCGCCCGCATGAAGCGAGCGAATACCATTGACTTCGGTCATTCTCTCGGTTCGTATCGTATGGACAGCGACACGGACGATGAAAATTCTCGACGAGGCCCTACGGTACCTGAATTAAAGCCGCAAACAGAAAACGATAGAAAATTTTTGGCATTCATGCAGAAGAATGACACTAGAGGCTCCAGCACCGTGCAGACCAACTGGAGCAACAGATTCGGAAACATCAAGAACACATTTGAAAGTCGCGAGAGAGATGACCACAGCAGGTCATCCAGTGCATCCTCCGCGAAACGTTTTTGGCAATCGTCAAACGATACTACTGCACCACGTCCGCGAAAGCTTTTGGCCGATGTTACTCAGGAAATTGTTAAACCACCTTGGGTAACCCAACGAAGGGAAATAATTCTAGGTGCATTGCAAATGCCACCACCGCCGGCTAAGCACCCACCGCCCTCGGTGGTCCAACCTCCGTTGACCCACCCCACACTGCCGTCCG